>JAGFNQ010001810.1:485974-523751 GCA_024364735.1 Boesenbergia rotunda | reverse complement strand
TCGAGTCAGAGGTCAATCATTAGTTTTAGTTGTTGGACACATCCAAGCCTGACTAAGCGGTTGAATGAGCTCCAACCATGTTAAAACTATTTCTTGATTAATGGGTCAGCCTTAAGCTTGGAGCATCGATTTGTTGTGCCACAGCCAAGGTCGATGCAAAGAGAGGTGCAGTTGGGTGCTATGTATAATGATACATACTTGTTAATGAGTTAACAACCCAATGATTTATGCAAACATTCAATTAGTTGATAGCATAATGTGATAGTTACATATATGTGATGTGTAATCGGTATAATTACCTACCTTCATAGCTAAGAAGAACTTGATGGCCACAGCCATGGTTGTTCTTATCTATGGTTGGATATCAACCTATTTGGAGATATTCCTACGATCTCCCGAATTGATAATAAGGGTGAATCAATTCAAAAAAATAAATAGGATTTAATTTATGTATGTTGATACATTCTTTAATAAATCTTCTCACATAATCTCAATTTGTATTTCTAGGATAATCACTCGATCATGTCTTCCCTAAACTTGCGTTCCATTTTGGACACCAATAAATTAACTGGGCCTAACTTCATAGACTGGCTTCGAAACCTGAGGATAGTCCTCAAGGCAGAAAAGCCTGCTTGTGTCCTTGAAGATCTACTTCCCAACCGTCCTCCTGAAGATGCAACTCCAGACCAGTTTCCTGAGTTGCTTAACCTGCTGAAGACTGTAGAGCCTTCTGTGAAGCAGGAACAGAAGACGGTGCTGTTAGTTGGTTCCTCGATGAAAGGTTCTAAGAGGAAGGCCAAAGAACAGAATAAGGGAAAGAAGAAAAAGGCTAAAAAGACTGAAAAGAAACCAAAAGGCACTTGCCATCATTATGGCAAGGAGGGTCACTGGCGAAGAAACTGCAAGATTTATCTTGAGTCCTTGAAAGAGAAGGCATCCGATGCCCCATCCTCTTCAAGTATCTTCGTTATTGAATGTCACTCTATTTCCTCAAACACATGGGTACTTGATACTGGGTGTAGCTCACATATATGTAATGACATACAAGGGCTAAGGAATAGAAGAAGACTCGTCAAAGGAGAAGCGAATTTGCGAGTTGGAAACGGAGCAAAGACTGCTGCTGTTGCCATCGGAACATATTTGCTAAAGCTCCCCACTGGACGTGTCTTAGAATTGGATAATTGCTATTTCGTTCCTTCGTTAATAAAGAACATTGTATCTATTTCATGTTTGAATGAAAAAGGTTATCATTTGACTTTTAGTAACAATTGTTGTTACATAACTTTAAATGGTGTTCTTTATGGGAATGGAACTTTGTGCAATGACATCTACACGTTAGATTTATCCAGTGACGTTTTCAATATCGAAGTTAGCAACAAACGTGCTCGAATAGATAATCGAATAGACTCCTACACTTGGCATTGTCGTCTTGGCCATGTAAGTAAGAAACGCATGACCGAATTGCACCGATGTGGAATTTTGGAATCATTTGAACCCGATTCATTTGATACATGCGAATCGTGCTTAAAAGGCAAGATGACCAAATTACCCTTTACCGGAAAAGGTAATCCAGTGGGAGAATTGCTTGGTCTAATACATACTGATGTATGTGGACCAATGTCAACTCTTGCACAAGGAGGCTATAGCTACTTCATCACCTTTATCGATGATCACTCACGATTCGGGTACGTGTTCTTGATGAAACACAAATCTGAAGCCTTTGAGAAATTCAAAGAGTTCAGAAATGAAGTAGAGAAATAGCTTGGCAAAAGTATTAAAATACTTCGATCCGATCGGGGTGGTGAATACTTAAGTCAAGAGTTTCAAGATTATCTAAGGGACAACGGGATATTATCCCAATGGACTCCGCCATATACACCACAGCATAATGGTGTATCTGAGAGGCGCAACCGAACCCTGATGGACATGGTTAGGTCTATGATGAATCATGCAACTCTTCCAAAATCCTTTTGGGGCTATGCACTTAAGACAGCTGTTTACTTGCTAAACAGAGTCCCGACCAAGGTAGTCTCTACTACTCCATATGAGATTTGGAAAAGTAAGAAACCTCACTTAACTCACCTTAAGATATGGGGTTGTCCTGCTTACGTAAAGCGGGTTGTATCAGACAAATTGGATGCTAAGTCTGATAAATGTCTATTTATTGGATACCCTAAGGAAACGAAGGGTTACCAATTCTATCATCCCTTGGAACAAAAGGTGTTTGTTTCAAGGCATGCTGTATTTCTAGAAAAAGAATTTCTTTCACAAGAAAACAGTGGGAGTAGCTTTGAACTTGATGAAGTTCAAAAAACTCCAATAGACATTACAAAGACACCGAGTCTAGGCCCACAACCGATAATTCATAATGATGAGCTATCAGTTGAACCTAAAACTACACCACCTCTTCGTAGGTCTGATAGGACACGCAACATTCCAGAGAGATACGGATTTCTCGTAAGTGAATCGAACGACGTGTTGCTCATTGGCGATGACGAACCTATCAGTTATGAAGATGTTCTGAAAAGTTCAGAAAGGGACAAATGGCTTGAAGCCATGAAGTCGGAAATGGATTCCATGTATGAAAATCAAGTATGGGACTTGGTTAACCCACCTGAAGGGATTAAGCCCATAGGGTGCAAGTGGGTTTTCAAGAAGAAAACCGACATGGAAGGTAATGTTGTTACCTTTAAGGCTAGATTAGTGGCAAAAGGATATCGTCAAAAACAAGGAGTTGATTATGACGAAACCTATTCGCCAGTGGCTATGCTTAAATCCATTCGGATGCTCCTAGCCATAGCAGCTCATTATGATTATGAGATATGGCAAATGGATGTGAAAACAGCTTTCCTTAACGGAAACCTGCTTGAGGACGTATACATGATACAGCCTAAAGGTTTCACATCAGTTGATAAAACCAAGGTATGCAAGCTTCGACGATCCATATATGGACTGAAGCAAGCATCTAGGAGCTGGAATATCCGTTTTGATGAGACAATCAAAAAGTTTGATTTCTCACAAAATCCTGACGAACCCTGTGTGTACAAGAAGGTTAGTGGGAGTGCAGTCGTATTCCTAGTATTATATGTCGATGACATCTTACTTATAGGAAACAATATATCAGTTTTACAGACAGTTAAGATTTGGTTGTCCAAAACTTTCTCAATGAAAGACCTGGGAGAAGCAACCTATATCCTTGGGATTAGAATCTATAGAGATAGATCAAAACGGTTGCTTGGTCTTTCGCAGTCTACATATATAGACCGAGTGCTAAAAGGGTTTAGCATGTCGGAATCCAAGAAAGGTTACCTTCCCATCAGGCATGGGATCAACCTTTCGAGGTCTATGTGTCCGCGCACAGAAGACGAGAGGATTAGCATGAATAAGATTCCCTATGCATCCGCAATAGGATCTATCATGTATGCTATGTTATGTACTAGGCCCGATGTATCGTATGCTCTGAGCGTCACGAGCAGATACCAATCTGATCCAGGAATGGATCATTGGGCGGCTGTTAAGACAATCCTTAAGTACTTAAGAAGAACTAAGGATGTATTTCTAATATATGGAGAAGGAGATTTGGTAATACGTGGGTATACAGATGCCAGTTTCCAGACAGATAAGGATGACTCCAAATCGCAGTCTGGAAACGTATTTACTTTGAATGGAGGTGCAGTAAGTTGGAAAAGTTCCAAACAAGACACCGTAGCGGATTCCACCACGGAAGCGGAATATATCGCAGCTTCGGAAGCAGCAAAGGAAGCAGTCTGGATCAAGAAGTTTGTCTCCGAACTTGGTGTGGTTCCAACCATTGATGATGCAGTGCCGGTTTACTGCGACAATAATGGAGCTATTGCACAAGCAAAGGAACCAAGGTCTCATCAGCGATCCAAACACGTGCTTCGACGCTATCATCTGATCAGAGAGATTATAAGTAGGAATGACATACAAATTGAGAGAGTTCCCACTGAAAGGAATATAGCGGATCCTTTAACTAAGGCCTTGCCTCAAAACAAGTTTGAGGGTCATGTTAGAGCCTATGGTATTGGATACCGTAGCGATTGGCATTAGGCCAAGTGGGAGTTTGTTAGTAATATGAGAGAAGTGTCCTAAGGCAATCGCCTTATGATGTAAACATTTATTTTAATAAATGATAATTCACTATTTGAGTATACATGTTTTGTGTATTTGATTGGGATCTTAAACTCATATACTGAATGTCCGCAATACAACTCACAGCATAAGGGAATTTGTGATGGGATCACAACTAGTGATTATCTCTAATGTGCAATTGTGAAGTATTGAAATTATCCCTAGTCGATGAATTGATAAAAACGGACACTATCAATTCTGTTGAGACTAGCATGGGTTATTCTCTAATCAGCTGATTCTCACTGGCTGGTGACATTGGGATGTCCGGAGATAAACATGGATGCTAGTTAAGGGAACTAGTTCATTGGAGTGACTAGCTGTAAGACTTCATATGGGAATCTACATGTAGATATGTCAATGAAGATCTTATTGCGGCTTAAGTGCGATGTTCCTTTGACTTGCGGTGTTCTAGTCATCTTGGTCATGAAGACTTATACTTTGACATCTTAAGCAAGCATCTCCAAGGAGGTGTGGACCCAGGATGATCGGGTATAAGCCGAAGTGCCCGAAGATGTTTGAACAGCCTACAAAGGATTCACCACTCCTTGCGAGGAGATGTATACCCAGGCCTATCGTCGGATTGTTACTCGAAGCCTCTGGCCAGAGCATATCGTGTTAAGAGTGCGAGTCTCTTAAATACATGAGAGTAATTAGAAATCCAAAGGACGAGGAAGACACTACTTGGGCTAGGTGTGACGTAGTCAGCCTAGTGGGGACTGACACCATAGACCGTGTCCTGAACCAAGTGGGTATAAGGTGGTGAAGGGAATGAGGCACGATTCATTAGAGCTGCTGAAGGGTTTCAGAATAATTTCTTCTGGGGTCAAACCGTTGATCTTTCGATTAATTGGGGATCATGATGTACTACTAGGTGCCACTCATGATCGTTCTATAATTAATGGGTTAATTATAGACGGCCAACATAAATCGAAAGCCTATTTAGTCACACGCAATACGAGTAATCCGAGGGATTTAAAACGAGTTGAAAATTGGATTTTCCGATCAAGAGAAACAAGTCGAATCTGAGTTAGTCAGAGGCGCAATGGAAGCTAAAAATGGCTAAGTCTTTTGAAGGCTTTTTGGGCGAATTAAATGAGTTTAATTCGCGGCGGTTCGGGTTGGATTTGGCCGACCAAAGAGGGTGTTAACCCCTCTTTGGGTGGCCGGCCAATGAAGAAGAAGAAACCAAGTTTATTTTGGTTTAATTAATAAAATAAATCTAGTGTGATTTGTTTTATAAATTATGGATAAATAAATTTGTGTAAAGAAATTTATATAAATAAAATTTATAGAAATTTATTCTTTTATGGAAGATTAAAATAATCCATGAATTGGTTTATTTTAATTTTATAAAATCAATTATGAATTGAGTTTTCCATAATAAGAAAGTTTATAAATTTCTTATAAAATTTATTCCATAATTTAAAGAGAAGAAGAATTAGTTTTATTATAAATTAGTTTATAATAAAACTTGGTTTAAACGGAATAATTAGTTAAGAAAATTTATAGGATAAATTTCTTATAACTAATTCCGTTTAGAGGGGGACTTAGCAAAGAGTTGCTACTATATAAAGGACCCAAAGGCTAGCCCTTTAAAAACATCAATCAATTAATCAATAGTTGATTAAGAGATCCCTCTCTCTCTCTCTCTTTTATTCTTCTCCTTCCCTTCTCCCCACCTAGGGCCGGCGCCCATCTTGGAGCTTAGGGCCGGCGCCCACTTGAAGCCTAGGGCCGGCGCACAACCAACTCCTCCCCTTGAGGTGTTGCCGTGAGCTACAAGGAGAAGGAGAACCCGAACACGAAGAAGAAGAAGCGGATAGCGACTCCTCTCTTCTCGGAATTCGATTCCGTCACTTCGTTGGTTAGTTTTCCTAATTTTTCTCTTGTCCTTCTAGTTGTGCCTTCCGAGAATCTAGTAGTTCTCGTCGGCACAAAACTCGTGACTTTGCGAAGTCATCCCGAAGAGAACTCGGCGTGGACGCGAATAGAGGCGAAGCTTCCAAGGGACGCTACGGTTGGATCTCGTCCCTTACTTCGAGTTACGCGAGGTACTTGGTAAATTAGTTTACTTTTCCGCAAACTTTTATTTCATGATTATGTCGATACACTATAAGGTTGCATGCTAGATACGAAGTTAAAATAATTTAGGAAATTATTTTATGCAAACTCTTCCGCTGCACGTAAAAATTTTAAATTTTACGAACTCGTATCCTTGTCGACATGCACCCGGTCCCAACAGTTCGTGGGTTCAGCTGGTTCGTCTTTTCTTCGGCCGGTTTTCCGTTTGTTGGTTCGGTTCTTCAGCTCTTTGTAGTAGCTTCGAGCGAGCCAGACCAGCTTAGTTTGTTCTCCTTCTTCATCTTCTGAGTCTGAGTCAGACTCGGGTTCAGGTTCAGTTTTCTTCTTCGTTGTTTTTAGATTTTTACCTGCAATGAAAGCGATACCTTTTTCGACCGAATTGGTGTTAGTCTGTTCGTGCAGTTCTAGTTCAGAAAATAATTCATCTAGTTTTATTTTAGAAAGATCCCTGGATACCTTGTATGCATCTACCATTGATGCCCAGAAGGTATTTCTTGGGAATGCGTTTAGAGCATACCTTATTAGGTCACGGTTTTCGACCTTATGACCTATTGCGTGAAGACCGTTCATTACCTCTTGAATTCGTGCGTGGAGCTGGGCTGCTGTTTCGTTGTCAGCCATCTTGATGGTGTAGAGCTTGTTCAGTAGCAGATCCCTTTTGCTGATCCTGGTGTCTGAAGTCCCTTCGTGCAGCTCGATCAGTTTCGTCCATAGTTCTTTTGCACTGTTGAAGGGGCCCACTCGGTTCAGCTCTTCCTTTGTCAGCCCGCATTGTAGGGTTTGCGTTGCTTTTGCGTCGGCTTCTATCTTGCGCTTTAGAGTGTTGTCCCACTCCGAGTAGCTTTGTGGAAGTCCTTCCGCATTTCGGGGGATCTCCAGACCGGACTGGATAATGATCCACATGTCCACCTGAGTTTTCAGGTGGACCTCCATGCGACTTTTCCAGTAGGAAAAGTCTTCTCCACTGAAGAGTGGAGGTCTAGCGGTGATGAATCCCTCTTGCATAGACATTTGTTCTGTAAAAGAAAACTTACAAAAAAAAGTGTCCCAAGACTTGGTCTTGGATTAGCAGTGCGGGATAAAGATAATTAAGAAAAAAAATTATTTAAATAAAAAATCCGAAAAATAATTTCAAACTGGTGGTTGCACCAAGTTTGAACTACCCCGCTCTGATACCACTTGTTGGATCGTGAAAACCGATAAAGGGGGGGTGAATATCAGAAGTCGTTACTTTTTCGGAAAACTGAGAGTAGGTGCACAGCGGAAATAAAAATAACATATACAGCACAAAGACACAGTGATTTTTACTTGGTTCGGAGCCTGTGTCGACTCCTACTCCAAGGCCCACGGTCGTTGACCGTTTACTTTGGGCAATTCTATATTTGCGCAAAATCGGTTACAATAATTTCAATTACAAAGAGAGTGCAATAAATTAATAATAAAATATTAAGTTCTTCGTTACCGACGTCCGGAGTATATCGAATCTTTTTGGGGCAGTGGGACGTCGTCGGCTCGAGGTGGAGCGTTTCCAGAGCAAGGCACGAGCTTAGAAGAACTTTGAAGCGTTGGAAGAAGTGATTGTAGAAGCCTGGGGTCGAGGGCCCTTTATATAGGGCTAGGGGGCGCCCGGGACGTCGGGGGCGCCCGGGACGTCGGGGGCGCCCCCCTACGTGGCAGCCGATCCGTTCCGATCTCGGTCAGCGTCTGATCCCCTTATATTCGGGATCAGTTTTGACCGGGGCGCCCGCAGCTCTCGGGGCGCCCGCATTGACCGGGTCAAAGGTTATTTGCTTGGCTTCGAGGGCTTCTTGGTTCGAGCTATGCGCCAGGGGGCGCCTGCAGCGCAGGGGGCGCAGGGGGCGCCCGGGAGCACGGGGGCGCCCGGCCCAGTGTGTATTCGAACCAGTCTTCTTGTTACTTGTTTTGTATGGCCCTTGGGGGCGCCCGGGACGCTCCGGGCGCCCTTCTCAGCAACTGCCTCTCTCCTCTGAGGCTTTCTGAGCTGCAGACACACGTTCCTTCGGTCCTGCATCCAGGGTTAGTCCAAAACAAGATAACATAACAATTAATTAGATTTATACAGCCTTAGCTGTCTTAGTTCTAACTTTGGTCTCCAAAATGGAGCCCTAGGTTGAACCGACGCCTACTGTTCCCTCGACGGGGAACGCGTCCTCACCTACTCCTCTCGGGAGAATTTACCTGATGCCAACCGCTCCTTTGGTTGGACTTTTGCCTGACGGTCCTTTGTCAGGTCTTGGATGCTGGCAGTCCTTCGCCAGTTGCCTAGCAGTCCTTCGCTAGGGCTTTAATACTGGCAGTCCTTCGCCAGTTGCCTAGCAGTCCTTTGCTAGGGCTTTTAATACTGGCAGTCCTTCGCCAGTTGCCTAGCAGTCCTTTGCTAGGGCTTGGATACTGCACACTTAAAATAACTTGTTAGAAAACAAGTAAGACTTAACTTTTGACCTATGTTGCCATTATCAAAACACAGGTTAGACTTTGGTGCCTTCTGCACCAACACACCTGAGTTTTAGAGATGTAGCGGTTCTTGCCAAGACATTATAGTTGAGCCCTACAACGAGTTCCTTCTAGAAAACAACCTAGTATTATCACAATAGTTTAATAAATCCGTTCATTGTACATTTGTCATAATTTAATGTTGGCTACCAACCTAACGCAACCCTCCTCCTTTATATAAGTTTGGGTCGACCATGACTAGTTCGTAACGGGCAAAGTTACGGTTAAAGATTATTATATAAAAAATAAAAAAAAATTATAAATTCATAATAAAAAGAGGACTTGCACTTATTTAAGTTGCTTATGTATTCCTTTAGGGTATAGGCGAATCAAGACCACATAGTTCTTATATCTTTTTACCCTTTTACCTTATGAAGTGACATTATTCACTTTCATTTCCGCTTTTCATAGTATTTATTCCTTCGGTATAAAATTCTTCTTCATCATCATCTGAAAGTTACATTCTTTGGATTCTTTTTTTTTGGCACTGGTCCAATCAATTGAGTAATGCTTGAGCTTCCAACAAGTCGAGAGACAAAATTGATCGTCGTTCATCCAATATATTATTGCCGACATTGAACATCTATTCCACAACAATGGTTGACACTTAACAAGCTAAAATTTCTTTGACGATCATGGAGAGGAAAAGAAAGCTTTGAGCCTTCTATGACTGCTACTTTAGGATATCAAAATCTGTTTCACTATCTGCTTCATTAAAATCGAAGAAGTTATAAAATAATTCTCAAGTTCCTATGTGGAATTTGACGATCCTCATGAATATTTCGTCTGTTCTTTTAATAAAATTTGTACTTTTGTAAATTTTAAATTATTACTACTAGTATTTTAAATTTCAAAAATAATAGTTTGTATTCCATATTTTATGCTATCTTCTTTATAAATATTATATAAATAATTTCTAATATTATATACAATATTATGATGATTAGGAGAAGAAGAATTTTTAAATGGAATTAAAGCGTTATAATACAAATCTAATATTTCTTGTAAAATTTTTAATTTATATCAGGGTCTAAATCAAATGTAATTAAATAAATTTCAAAAATATATAAAAAAATATTTTTCCCATTATGTTTTCTTTGCTAATACACAAGAAGATAAAAATTCATTAGTAGTATTTTGGGCAATTTACCAAAAGGCGCACCCAAAAATAGATATTTACCAAAAGGCGTCCCATGGTTTCATTTTCACCAAAGGGCGCACTAATTTTAGTGAACTTCCTCTTATACCGCTCCTACTATACACTGCCTTTCTCTTTCTCTCTCAATAATAAATTTCGAGACGCCAGCACGTGATGTTTTATATTTTTATTTTAAAATAATATATTTGGAATCTGCGCTAAAAAAAACATATAAATAAATAATTTTTATCCTAATGTGCACGCATGCAAATAGAAATTCCTAATGTAAGGTCTACAGTAATTGAAAAAAAAAACGTAAGGTCTATAGTAATTAAATCATCTAACATATTTAAAAATTAAATAAATAAATTTTATAATTAATTAAATGAAATTAATATATTAAATAATATTTAATAAATTCATTAATGTAAAAAAATTGAAAAAAAAATTGAAAAAAAAAATGAAAAGAAAGAGCGTGGGCCTGAAATGTTGATTTCAGGCCCACGCTGGGCCTGAAATAAATTATTTCAGGCCCACGCTGGACCTGAAATAAAAATATTTCAGGCCCAGCATGGGCCTGAAATCTTTTGATTCAGGCCCGACGTGGACTCATTTTTTTTCTATTTTAAAAACATAATAATATATACAAAAATATATCAAAACACTTAATTTCAGATTCAAACACAGGGCTTGAAGTCATCCCAAGAGGGTCTGAAGTCAAATAACTTCAGATCCTATAAATAATTAATTTAATAAATAACAATTAAATATAAAAAATATTGTTAAAATTAAAAAATTTTCAGTGCCCTGGGGCCTGAAGTCATCCGACTTCAGGCCCTCCATCATTGATATAAAAAAAAATTTATAAAAATGTTTAATATATAATTACATATTATATAGGAGTAGTTTAGGTATATCAGTGAGTTTAGGTGCCGAAACATCTAATAGGAGTGGTCTAGGAGATGAGATTTTGGGTGCCGAAACATCTAATCTTGTTGTATCACCAATGCTATAGGAGTGGTTTAGGTATATCAGTGAGTTTTGAGCAAAACTCACTGATAGACCTACCATATTAGGAATTCTGAAAACCCTATATCAGTAGACAGGGTTGAGATAGGAGATGAGATTTTGGGTGCCGAAACCTCTAATCTTGCTGTATCACCAATGCTATAGGAGTGGTTTAGGTATATCAGTGAATTTTGAGCAAAACTCACTGATGAACCTACCATATTTGGAATTCTGAAAACTCTATATCAGTAGACAGGGTTGAGCTAGGAGATGAGATTTTGGGTGCCGAAACCTCTTATCTTGCTGTATCACCAATGCTATAGGAGTGGTTTAGGTATATCAGTGAGTTTTGAGCAAAACTCACTGATGGACCTACCATATTTGGAATTCTGAAAACTCTATATCAGTAGACAGGGTTGAGCTATGAGATGAGATTTTGGGTGCCGAAACCTCTAATCTTGCTGTTTCACCAATGCTATAGGAGTGGTTTAGGTATATCAGTGAGTTTTGAGCAAAACTCACTGATGGACCTACCATATTTGGAATTCTAAAAACTCTATATCAGTAGACAGGGTTAAGCTAGGAGATGAGATTTTGGGTGCCCAAACATCTAATCTTGCTGTATCACCAAAGCTATAGGAGTAGTTTAGGTATATCAGTGAGTTTTGAGCAAAACTCACTGATGGACCTACCATATTTGGAATTATGAAAACTCTATATCAGTAGACAGGGTTGAGCTAGGAGATGAGATTTTGGGTGCCGAAACCTCTAATCTTGCTGTATCACCAAAGCTATAGGAGTGGTTTAGGTATATCAGTGAGTTTTGAGCAAAACTCACTGATGGACCTACCATATTTGGAATTCTGAAAACTCTATATCAGTAGACAGGGTTGAGCTAGGAGATGAGATTTTGGGTGCCGAAACCTCTAATCTTGCTGTTTCACCAATGCTATAGGAGTGGTTTAGGTATATCAGTGAGTTTTGAGCAAAACTCACTGATGGACCTACCATATTTGGAATTCTGAAAACTCTATATCAGTAGACAGGGTTGAGCTAGGAGATGAGATTTTGGGTGCCGAAACCTCTAATCTTGCTGTATCACCAAAGCTATAGGAGTGGTTTAAGTATATCAGTGAGTTTTGAGCAAAACTCACTGATAGACCTACCATATTTGGAATTCTGAAAACTCTATATCAGTAGACAGGGTTGAGTTAGGAGATGAGATTTTGGGTGTCGAAACCTCTAATCTTGTTGTATCACTAATGCTATAGGAGTGGTTTAGGTATATCAGTGAGTTTTGAGCAAAACTCACTGATGGACCTACCATATTTGGAATTCTGAAAACTCTATATCAGTAGACAGGGTTGAGCTAGGAGATGAGATTTTGGGTGCCGTAACCTCTAATCTTGCTGTATCACCAAAGCTATAGGAGTGGTTTAAGTATATCAGTGAGTTTTAAGCAAAACTCACTGATGGACCTACCATATTTGGAATTCTGAAAACTCTATATCAGTAGATAGGGTTGAGTTAGGAGATGGGATTTTGGGTGCCGAAACCTCTAATCTTGCTGTATCACCAATGCTATAGGAGTGGTTTAAGTATATCAGTGAGTTTTGAGCAAAACTCACTGATAGACCTACCATATTTGGAATTCTGAAAACTCTATATCATTGGTGATACAACAAGATTAGATGTTTCAGCACCCAAAATCTCATCTGCTAGACCACTCCTATTAGATGTTTCGGCACCTAAACTCACTGATATACCTAAACTACTCCTATATAATATGTAATTATATATTAAACATTTTTATAAAATTTTTTTTATATCAATGATTAATTTTAACAATATTTTTTTATATTTAATTGTTATTTATTAAATTAATTATTTATAGGATATGAAGTTATTTGACTTCAGACCCTCTTGGGATGACTTCAGGCCCTGTGTTTGAATATGAAATTAAGTGTTTTGATACGTTTTTGTATATATTATTATATTTTTAAAATAGAAAAAAAATTGAGTCCACGTCGGGCCTGAATCAAAAGATTTCAGGCCCAACGTGGGCCTGAAATAAAAAATTTCAGACCCACGCTGGGCCTGAAATATTTTTATTTCAGGTCCAGCGTAGGCCTGAAATCTGTTGATTTCAGGCCCAGCGTGGGCCTGAAATCCCCACGCTCTTTCTTTTCATTTTTTTTTTCAATTTTTTTTCAATTTTTTTTACATTAATGAATTTATTAAATATTATTTAATATATTAATTTCATTTAATTAATTATAAAAATTATTTATTTAATTTTTAAATAAGTTAGATGATTTAATTACTATAGACCTTACGTTTTTTTTTCAATTACTATAGACCTTACATTAGGAATTTTTATTTGCATGCGTGCACATTAGGATAAAAATTATTTATTTATATGTTTTTTTAGCACCGATTCCAAATATATTATTTTAAAATAAAAGTATGAAACATCACGTGCTGGCGTCTCGAAATTTGTTATTGAGAGAGAAAGAGAAAGGCAGTGTATAGCAGGAGGGGTATAAGAGGAAGTTCACTAAAATTAGTGCGCCCTTTGGTGAAAATGAAACCATGGGACGCCTTTTGGTAAATACCCATTTTTGGGTGCGTCTTTTGGTAAATTGCCGTAGTATTTTTATTTAAAACCAATACGATACTACAAAAAAAAAAGATTCCTAAAACTAAAAGGGAAGTAGGATAATAAAAATTAAAAAGTTGTTGCGTTGCATCATTAAATATTTTTAAAATTTCACAAAAACTACTATAAATATTCTATTAGTGTGGAAATAAATATATTTCAGTATTATTAATATTTTATTCAAAAAATAATATAATAATTCTCTTTATTAGAATGAATCTTGTAATAATTAATATATTGAATTCCAATATATTGGTACATCATGTGTAAATTTTTAGTCAAATTCTATTATTTTTATAAATTTTATTATATTATTTCATTATTGAGGGATGCCATCATAAATAATAAATAATAGTTCTAATTGATTTAATATGATTTTTTAAAATTTATAATTCATCTTGAATACATAAATTTAAAACATAACATATGCAATGTATATAAAAAATAAACCATTAATAATATATTTTAACATATAAATTTTAGTCTTCAATACCATCGATATTTTGATAAATATAACTAATGATTTTCTTAATTTATTTTGATAATATAAAATAAACTACAATCACTATTTCCACTAGTAAAAAATCTAGATAATTATGCTTGAGTATGATAAATTCCATATTTTGTTCAGTGTTTCATTTCTACATATTGTTTCAACGACCCATAGTCACCTACGACTTAGATTTTTTTAGAAAGAATTGCATTACTTACATTTTGCAAATAATTTTCCTGACAGAATAGTGAACTTATCAAAATATTTACTAAAAATAGAAGATTTTAATGAAAGAATTTCTCAAACCTTAAAAGTAATTACATTGATACTTCCTTGTGTTTTGAGTGTTGTAGTCGGATTCGAAAGTTGCTCGATTTTATTATCGGTGGATTGAATGTTCAGATTTGTTATTTTCTTGCCCCTCTGAAATTGAAATGATGAACCTCCTCGTCCTCGGCCTCCTTCCATTGTAGTCGAATCGTGGATGAGAAAGTCGCAAGTGTACGTCAAATTGGAGTCGAAAGCGTATAGAGATTACGAAATTGAAAATAAGAATAGAGAATATGTGTATAAATAATGAAATGAGTTATCTATTTATAATAGACTTTAGAAAGTGACGAAAATAAATATACCCATCGATCAAAAACGGATCAAATGGTATCAACAGTTGAAAAAAAATATATAAAAAACCATATCTCATCCATCCCCAATGCATAAACTGCTGGTTAATTGCAGTTTCAAATATCAAACCCGTCGATTAATCGACTGTTCTAACGGATCGATACAAAAATAAATAAATGTTTTGTACCGTTGGGCCGAACCGGCGGTTAACTACCGATGGATTGTTATTTTGTGGTTGAATCCTAACCAGGTCAATGAGTACCTGACTTATTCACACGGTTCTGAATCTGGTTTGGATTGGCCCAAGGTCAGATCTAACTTGAATGATGAATTATCACATGAGAATAAATATCAAATTCTCATAAATAATTCTTCGAGAAATAAAATATCTTCCCGCTAAAGACGTCATTCTGACAACATAATTTACTATCTTAATTTTGTTATGGGATCGGCGATGAGAAACATAAGGTTAACGATTTTGTTTTTTTTTTTTTAACAACTGAATGAAAATCAACATTAACAGATGGCAACCTCGCGAATCTGCCCGCCCAAACCGGACAAAATGCACCGCCCGTTATGTGAGACTCTAATCATACATCGACCCACACCCGCCGACCAGCATGTCGCGATCCATTCCGTAAGTGATTGGGACCCATCTTCCCTCGCCCCATCCTACGCCTTTAAATGCCCACACACTCCTCCACCTTTCTTCCCTTTTCCTCCTTCCCTCACTCCACCGTCCTAATTTGCCGAGTTCCCGATGGCGGTCCTCGTCCACGGCGACGACCCGGCGGCGCCGCCAGAGGAGCTAAGGCGGCTCCGCCGCATGATCTCCAACCGAGAGTCCGCCCGCCGCTCCCGCGCGCGGAAGAAGCGACACCTCGAGGGGCTCCGGGCCCAGTTGGGCCGGCTCCGGGCCTCCAACCGCGAGCTTGTGCAACGGCTCGCCGGCCTGGCCCACCGCTCGCTCCTCGTCCGGCGAGACAACGACGGCCTCCTCGCCGAAGCCTCCGCCCTGAACTGGCAGCTTTCCAAGCTCCGTCGGGCCGCCGCCCTCAAACACGCCGTCCACCGGCCGGAGCCGCCGACTCTGGCGTCACCGCACTACGATCTCGCATGGGTCGCGTCGTTTATGACCTAAAACAACTATGAATTAAGAGATTGTGACGAACTGCGTTCGATTAAAAAATTTCAAATTTCTCCTCTAATGTTTTTTTTAAAAACTTTTTAGTCGTGCCGCCGGAATCGTGAAAGATCAGGCTGAAATAAATTACAAAACAGCAAAATCTATCTACCACGTTCTTAAAAGTTCGCGATCTTTTAAGATCGGCAATTCCCTAATTTAATTAAAGTTAAACCCGACAACTTCATTCGAAAGTCAACGACGAAGTCAAAATCGAAGGATTCTGTTGAAATATGATTGGCTGCAGTCTGTGGGACCCACGCGCGTCCGCTAAACCGTGTCGGTCCGGGCGCACGTGATAGTGGCTCAACCGGTTCAATGATTCGGCGATCAGTCAGTGTCGATCGGATTGGAGATCATTCTTGACTAATCGTTTACCTTCTGTTTCTATTTAATTACGAACTTGCCCATCACTAATTTGTTGATTAATCGTTAATGGAAACTTGTTTTCGTGGATCACCCATGTCAATTCCGACGTCATGTTAATAATTTGTGTTTCTTTGGGTTGAAAGCTACCTGGTCGATTTCCTTTACACACACTTGAAGGTGACTATTTGGGCACTACGACGGCACATAAATTGCGCGTTAATGGTGAGATTAAAGCAAATGGTTCGTTACGGAGACGCATTAACGCGACCCTTTATTTGCTCATGGAATCTACCATTTTGATCCACCACGCATTAATTAAATCACTGTTACGCGCAACGCAACAAAATGATTGCTTACTCTTCTTTAACCCATAATCCTTTATGCTTGCAATTAATGTGAATAGACCCCCAAACAGGGGTGAATTTACAGGAGACCCGAGATGTCACGGTCTTTAATAATATTTTTTTATATAGAAATTTTTATTTTTTTTAATATAGTAAATTTTATTTTCTTATATATATTATTTGACTCCTTTATAAATTTATATTTATAATTGATCTAATGGTAAATTTAATTTTATCTTGGATTCAAATCTTTTAATGATTAAATTTTAAAAAAAATCTCTTTATTTCTCAAATTTCAATTAAATATATATTATCTATTTTTAAAAAATTAGATAAAATATTATTATAATAATTATTTTT
Organism: Boesenbergia rotunda; assembly: GCA_024364735.1. Lineage (NCBI taxonomy): Eukaryota > Viridiplantae > Streptophyta > Magnoliopsida > Zingiberales > Zingiberaceae > Boesenbergia > Boesenbergia rotunda. The sequence continues at coordinate 506,828 of JAGFNQ010001810.1, read as the reverse complement.
TGATTATTATTAAAATAAGTTTTACATTACTTAATATGCAACCCTCTAAATTTACAATTTTAGATCGCTCTTGCCCAAAAACTATTCAAAATATCATAAGTCTGGTTCTCAAAATTATCATTTTGAGCCGGGTTTAATATTTAAGAATTTAATCATGACCGATTGACTTATCTAGTTTTAAGGTTTAGTAAATAAAAAAAAATGCTATTAACTAATATACAATTTATCATTCTTGTTAGAGTTTGATGATCCGAATTCAGTTTGATCCGTTAATTTATTATTAGATATTTTCTTATTAATATGTTAATTAATAAATTTTTTATAAATCTGTTAATTAATAGTTTCGTTATTAATTTTTCTTTGGCTAAGTATCCTAAGGTCTCTATAAATTGTGTATCTCATGGACAAATTTAATCAATCAAGAAAGTTATTTGGTTACATCTTCTTTTTTTCTCTCTATCTCTTTTTTTCTCTACTTCTCTTTACTTTATTAAAGCTTTGAGAACCGCCGACTTTGTATTCCACCGTTCATAGTGATTTTTCTTCCTCTGCCCATGGTTTTTCCCGTCAAAGGTTTTCCACATAAATCTTGTGTATGTTCTCTATTATTCGTGTTATCATTTTTCGTACTAATCTTGTTACAAGTGGTATCAGAGCAAGGTTGGTTTTGAAGATTTCAACCGAGATTAATGACAGCGACAAACACGAAGTATGATATTTCGCTTTTGGATCGCAACACCAGGTTTACGCTGTGGCAAGTTAAGATGTGAGCAGTGCTAGTGCATCTAGACTTGGACGACGCACTATTTGGGATAGGCAACATGCCCTCGACATGGACAAAGGAGGAAAAGGAATGTAAGGATCGAAAAGCCCTATCTCATATCTGTTGATGCAGTCCGACTCTGATTATTGTTTTGGTGTTGACATCGATTTTAGTTTAGGTTGATGATTATGATGATTATAATTAAGTCCTGATCGGGGATCAGGCATGGTATGAAAAATCCTAGCTTGGAGGGCTAGATGTTGGAAAATCCTAACCTGGAGGGTTAGGTGTGGAAAATCCTAGCTTGGAGGGCTAGGTGTTGAAAAGTCCTAATTCGGAAGGGTTGGGTGCAAAATCCTAGCTTGGAGAGCTAGGTGAAAAGTCCTAACTTGGAGGGTTAGGTGAAAAGTCCCAACTTAGAGAGTTAGGTGAAAAGTCCTGGCTTGAAGGGTCAGGTCCTAGCTTGGAGGGCTAGGTATGGAAAGTTCTAACTCGGAAGGTTGGGTGAAAGTCCTAGCTTGGAGGGCTAGGTGAAAAGTCCTAATTTGGAGGGTTAGGTGAAAAGTCCCAACTGGAAAGTTAGTGGAAAAACCCTGGCTTGGAGGGTCAGGTCCTAGCTTGGAGGGCTAGGTTGGATGAAACCCTAGCTTGGAGGGCTAGGTTGGAGCCCCTGGATCGGTCTGGTGACCGATCAGGGAGTTGGCACGATGCTCCTTCGTGGATCGGTCTGGTGACTGATCCAGCGATGACTGATCGGTCTGGTGACCGATCAGGGAGTATGTGTTTCACCCACTGCTTGGCTGAACAAAAGGAGCGGAGAAGAGCTGGCTGGGCAGAGTTCTGCTGCTTGAGTTCTTGCTGCGCCTGTGTGTTCTCCACAACTTGCTTGCGCGTTCTGAAGTTCCATCACCTTGAGCAAGCTACTGCAATATTGAAGCAACCATCCCTTGCTTGAGCACTTGGAGGAAAGAACAAGAGGCTTCGAGTCCAACAGCGAGAAGACACGAGGAAAGAGTTCTTGCGTGAGATCGTCGCTGGGTGGAGCTCAGGAGGAAGCTTGCTGTGTTCTTGTCTTTGCTAGTGCTAAGTAAGATCTTTCTTGTGTTTCATTGTGCTTTAACCTATATCTGTGATTGAAACGCTGTGGAGAGGTTTCTCCACCGAGAATGAGGTTGCTTTCTATCCGGTGTTCACCGGGGCTTGATCTGCCGACGATCAAGGGATCACCCACCTTATGGGCACGCCAAGGAGTAGGGGCAAGTTATCCCCGAACCTTGTAAACCCTCCTTGTTAGTGATCTTGCTAGTTGTGTTAGTTTGCTTTCGTTTTCTATTTTTCTGCATACTTTGTGTTTGCTACTTCCGCTGTGCTACTAACAAATCCAAGTGCAGAACTTTGAAAAGCTTAAAGTCCAAGTGTTTGGCTATATTCACCCCCCCCCCCTCTTTAGCCATCCGGGTTCAAACAAGTGGTATTAGAGCTTGGGGCTCTGTTTTTGCGGATTAACAACCGAGAGCTATCTTCCATGGCGTTGAGAGAAGGCTTTAGCACCACCCGACCTCCTTTCTTTGATGGCGCTGATTTTCAATATTGGAGATCAAAGATGGATTATTATTTGAAGATGGACATCAACACTTGGTTCGCGGTGAAGGAGGGTTTCACTCCTCCTAAGGATGATGAAGGCAAGGAACTTAAATCATGGCGGTGGACGGCTGAACAAACTCGGAAGAGTGAAGCCGACGCGAAGGCGATCGTCACTCTACAATGCGGCATGAACAAAGACCAACTCGTCAAGGTTGGTCCTTTCACAAGTGCAAAGGACTTGTGGAACAAGCTCATCGAACTCCACGAGGGCACTCGAGATTCAAGAATCGCCAAGAGAGATTTGTTTCTCAACCAATTACAAAATCTTTCCATGAAGGAAAATGAATCGGTAAGTGAGCTACATAGCCGGTTCAAGGAAGTCCTCAATGGGCTTCATTCGATTGATGAAAAGGTCGAGGATCGCGACCTTGTGAGGTATGTACAAAAAGCATTTCCAAGGAATGCTTTGTGGTCATCCATGGTGGATGCCTACAAAGTATCCAAGGACTTATCAATTGTTAAGTTAGATGATTTATTTTGTGAGATAGAATTGCATGAAATGGCTAACAAAGGCCCCAAGGAGAAGGGGATTGCCTTAGTTGCAGGGGGCCGATCGAACAAGAAGAAGAAGGAGAAGGAAGTCACTTCATCTTCATCATCTTCCAATTCCGAGTCCGATTCCGAGGAAGATGGCAGCAGCTCCTCATCCTCCGAGATGGCAAACTTTGTGAGAAGGATGATGAGAAGGGGTCAACGCTTCAAGGGTAAAGGTAACCCTAGTGAAGTTAAAGTTGATAAGACTAATGCTTCTTGTTATGAGTGTGGTAGGAAAGGACATTTCAAGAATGAATGCCCAAAGCTAAAGAAAAAGGAGGAGAAATCCAAGAGGAAAGAAGAAAAATCCAAGAAAAAGAAGAAGGCCTTGAAGGCCACTTGGGATTAGTCATCCTCAAGCTCATCGGATGAAGAGAAAGAGGAGAAGAGCACAAGGCATGTGACACTCATGGCTCTTGGTGAAGAGAGCAGTGATGAATCTTCCAACTCCTCAAATGCGGCTTCATCATCTTCGGACGATGAAGAGGTAACTTCTCCCGAACTTGAAAAATGTTATAGAGCAATTGCATGTTTAACCAATATGTTAAAGAAGTTGAAAAATAAGGTTAAAGTATTGGAATTAGAAATTGATCAATTGAAATTATCTAGGGATGATAACATTGATAATTTGCATGTTGAAATGTTAGAAGATGAGATTAAGTCATTGAAACATGAGGTTGAAAACATGAAATCCTCTAAGGTTGATGATGTTGATAATTTGTATGATGAATCATTAGAGGAAGAAAACCAATCATTAAAGAGTGAAGTTGAGAGACTCAAGAATATTCTTGAGAAGTTCTCAACTAGCTTTAAGACCCTAGACATGATCTTGAACGCCCAAAGGGCAGTCTACAATAGGGCCGGTATTGGTTACCGACCCAAAGAATCTTCATTCGTGTCTTTGATGTCTAGGACTGATATGAGGCAATCTAGGACACCCAAGGTTCAAAAGAAAGTTGTCAAGACATGGGTGCCTAAGTCTTGTTTAGTTGATGTTTTAGGTCCCAAGGTTTGGGTACCTAAAACTTCTATTTTTCGAATTGTGTAGGTTATGATTGAGAGGGAGCATCTATCAACTTGGTTCGTTGATAGTAGATGCTCCAAACACATGACCGGGGATAGATCATTATTTACCACACTTCACAAGAAAAGTAGAGGTAATGTTTCATTTGGTAACAATGGTAGTCTTAAGGTCATAGGAATAGGAGACATTCAAATATCCGAATGTCTTAGAATTTCAAATGTCCTTCTAGTCAAGGGGATGACATTTAATCTCCGAAGTGTCAGTCAATTGTGTGACACGGGTTATACAATTGATTTTCAACCAAGTCAATGTCTAGTTAGACAACATGACACCTTGGACACGGTACTAGTAGGAACAAGAGTAGACAATATTTATCAAGTTTCATTTAAAAGTGCTACCAATGCTTTTGCTAAGTGTTTTATGTCAAAAGAAGAAGAGTCCACCCTTTGGCACCGGAGGCTAGCACATGTTAACATGAAGAACATCCGGAAGTTGGCCAACAAGGGATTAGTTCGTGGCTTACTAAGCATTAAATATGAAATAGACAAACTTTGTGATGCATGTCAAATGGGTAAGCAAACAAAATCTGCACATAAAGGTAAAAGCGTTGTAAGTACATCTACCGCTTTAGATTTACATCACATGGATCTATTTGATTGTAGTACTATCATATCTTTGAATGGAAGTAGGTATTGCTTTGCTATTATTGATGATTTTACGAGATATACATGGACTTATTTTCTAAAATATAAGGATCAAACCTTAGATGTTTTCATTTCTTTTTGTAGAAGAGTTGAAAATGAAAAATCATCAACAATTATGACAATTAGAAGTGATCATGGAGGTGAATTTCAAAATCAACGGTTTTTAGAATTATGTCAAGATAGAGGTTATAGACATGAGTTCTCCACTCCTAGAACACCACAACAAAATGGTGTTGTAGAGCGGAAGAACCGTGCTCTACAAGAAGCTGCACGAAGCATGCTTAATGAGTACTCACTCCCGAGTTACTTATGGGCTGAAGCTGTAAATACAGCTTGTTATGTGCAAAACCGAGTCCTCATTCATAGGTTCTTAGGGAAGACTCCCCATAAACTTTGGTTTGGGAAATCACCTACGGTTAAACATCTTAGGGTGTTTGGTTGTAAGGTGTTCATCCTAAACACTAAGGACCACCTTGGAAAGTTCATGGCAAAAGATGATGAAGGGATATTAGTCGGGTATTCCCTAATTAGCAAAGCCTATCGAGTCTACAACAAGAAGTCTAGATTAGTTGAAGAATCTTCTGATGTTGTCTTTGAAGAAATTCCAAAAATTTCAAAAGTCAATGGTCAACCAGAAGATGAAGTCCAATTCGAGCTTAGGAGACTAAGTTTGAATGAGAGTCCAAATGGTGTTGATGGTGATGAATCTGATGACGGTGAGCCTAGACAACCCATTGATCAGCCGGATCCTGAGGCTGAGCTTGTGTCTAGTGAACTCATTCAAGAAGCACCACCAACACCTAGGCAAACTAGATTAGCCTCTAGTCATCCCCAAGACCAAATTGTTGGAGATATCCATCATAGGGTTAGGACTAGATCATTCTTTAGAAATGAGGCTAATGAAGTTGCTCTAATTTCTGAAATTGAACCTAGAAAAATTGATGAAGCATTAAATGATCCTGATTAGATCATTGCAATGCAAGATGAACTAGGTCAATTCGAAAGGAGTCAAGTTTGGGACTTAGTCCCTAGACCTAAGAAAACCACCATCATTGAAACCAAATGGGTCTTCAAAAACAAATTGAACCATAAGGGAGAAATCATTAGAAACAAGGCACGCTTAGTAGCCAAGGGCTATAGTCAAGTTGAGGGCCTTGATTATGATGAGACCTATGCTCCCGTGGCACGATTAGAGTCCATCCGATTGATGCTTGCATTTGCAGCACATCGAGATTTCAAGTTATATCAAACGGATGTCAAATCGGCCTTTTTTAAATGGTTTAATTAGAGAAGAGGTCTATGTCGAACAACCTCCGGAGTTTGAGAGTACCGAATTTCCAAACCACGTATTTAAGCTCAAAAAGGCACTTTATGGCCTTAAACAAGCACCCCGAGCTTGGTACGAGCGGTTGTCGACATTTTTAATTGAAAAGGGCTTTGTAAGAGGCCAAATAGACCCTACACTATTTCTACGGAGAAATGGTGACAATATTTTTGTAGCCCAAGTATATGTCGATGACATAATTTGTGGCTCAAATAACAAGGACGATTTGAATGAATTCATTGGACACATGGAAAGTGAATTTGAAATGAGTCTAGTGGGAGAGTTGACTTTCTTCCTTGGACTTGAAATCAAACAAACCCGAGATGGGATCCATGTGCACCAATCGAAATACACACAAGAAATGCTCCGTAAATTCAATATGAGTGATTCAAAAGAGGTAACCACTCACATGGCTACAAACACAAGATTAGACAATGATGAGAGTGGTAAACCCGTTGATTTGACCCAATATCGGAGCATGATAGGTAGTCTGCTATACCTCACAGCTAGCCGACCTGATATTCTTTTCGCTGTGGGTATGTGCGCTAGGTATCAAGTGTGTGCCAAGGAATCTCATTTAATCGCTGTTAAGAGAATTTTGAGATATCTTAAAGGCACAATAGGAGTCGATCTTTGGTACCCCATACTGAATCTTTTGATTTAATTGACTATACCGATTCCGACTACGCTGGATGTAAATTGGATCGGAAAAGCACAAGTGGAGGTTGCCAATTTCTAGGATCATCTTTAGTTAGTTGGTCAAGTCGGAAGCAACACTGTGTTGCTCTCTCCATGACCGAGGCAGAATATATTGCTATAGGAGAGAGTGTATCACAATTGTTGTGGATGATTCACACTTTGGAGGACTATGAATTGAGTTACAATGGTGTGCAAGTGTTGTGTGACAATATTAGCATAATTAACCTAACCAAGAATCCAGTCCATCATTCTAGAACCAAACATATTGAGGTGCGTCACCACTTCATTAGGGATCATGTTGCTAGGGGAGATATTGTACTCTCCCATGTAGAGTTCAAGTCAAATCTCGCTAACATTTTCAGTAAACCACTCCCCGAAAATGAGTTTAGTTTCTTAAGAAAGGAGTTGGGAATGTGTCGCGCTTTATAGTTTTCAAAATGCATTCAAAACCCTCTATGACTACTTCGAAATTGTTGGAAAATAATTGGGTAACTTTGGGAACATCTCACACAAACTATAAGGTCTACCAAAATATTTTTATTTGCTAGATATGGGGTGAGATGCTAGGATCAACTCAATTTCTCAAAATATCAATGCATCCCTTGAGAAATTAAGTTGACGAGATAAAAATCACTTCGGTGACCAAGTATGGGGAAAACCAATGCATAACATATGTATATTTGGCTCCATGATCATACTTGGACATTCCAATCAAGGAAACTTGATTGGAAACTTGAATTTGGCACAATCTTGGTTAAAACTTGATTGGAAACTTGAATTTGGCACAATCTTGGTTAAAACTTGTTTGAATGATTGTTGATTGAGTTTGACTCCACTTGAGTGGAGCAAAGTGATTGTTGAACCTATAAGGACCCTTGATCCTTATTTAGGGACCAATTATAATCAGGGGATTACTCCTAAGATCGATATTTGCCATCAGATTCCCTCAGAAATTGCGTAAATGCCTGAAACTGAAAATTTCAGATCGTATCTGGGAGTTTCAGGAACCCTGATCGGTCACTGGACCGATCTCCCTCCTTCATTGATCGGTTCACAGACCGATCAAAAGGGTTGGCCGAGACTTTATTGATTTTTGTTCGAACTTTCTGTGCTAGCCTGGATCGGTCTCCAGACCGATCTGGCATTTTGTGGTGATCGATCCAGAGACCGATCAGGAGGGCTTCTCGAAAATCATCCGACCCTACTGTTCGCTTTCTGATCGATCAGCTGATCGATCAGGAACCTACCTGATCGGTCTTCCGACCGATCAGGACCAGGCCAGTCCGATCAGGCTGGAGCCTGATCGGTCTGGGCATTTCCAGATCGAACGGTGATCCGTTCAATCGCATTAAAGTCTGGTTGGTGGACCGATCCACCAACCGATTAACTCTTCCAAAACCCCTCATTGCCGAACCCTAGCGCCGAATCACCACTTGTGCACTTCATCGTGAGCGAGAAACCTCCCTGCGTTCTCTTCTTCCTCGAGACAGCTTCTGTGCGTGTGATCCTGGGAAGGGCTACTACAAGTTCTTCCTTCTTCCTATGAAGTCTCTCTCTCGCTGAAGGTTTTCTTGTGCTCATCTCTTTCGGCGAGAGCCTTTTTGCTGCGCAACCTCTTCTTCCAACCTTCAAGAAGTTCGTCAATGGCACCTAAGTAAGCTTTTTTCTTAGTTTTCCTTACAAATCAGTCTATAGTGTTTATATTTGTAGCTAACCATGTTTTGGTGTGTTGTGCCGTGACCTTTGTTTTGGTCGTGACCTTCTTGATCAAATGCTTCACCTGATGATTATGTTCTCTGTGACCAAATTTCTCTTTCATTTCATTATTGTCCTTCTTTTGATCAAATATTTTATCTTATATTCTCTAATTGGGTCTTTGATTGCATCTTATATTTTGATCAAACCTTAACGAATATCATGTTTCGATTCACTTCTCTTGATCAAATCCGCTGTCATGACCTATTCCAATCTTTAGAAAATCATCAAAGGGTAAAGAACCTGCAGAGGGCAGCTCGAAGGGGAAAGCTCCTTCTTCATCTGCGCCTTCCAGAAGGCCTCAGCCTTCTTCGAGCTCTCGCTTTCCTAATGCTGCATGTGAATAGGCATTTCAATCTTGCACCTTCAAATTACTTCCCTGCCAATCCATTGACGTTCCTTTTCTGACTGAGTATTATCCATCGGTCATGGAGATAGTCACTTTTTACAACCTTGGCTTTCTCCTCTCTCTGGAGAGAACTATCAATTACGACCTAGTCTCCGAATTTTACAACAATCTCCAGCAGGGTCCTCAGGGGGGCTTCGAGTTCATTACTCGAGTCGGCAAGAAGAACCTTGACTTCTCTTATGAGATTCTAGCGGAGTACTTAGATGGTCAACGATCACCTAACCTCTATTCAATCTATCCCAAGCTCCCTGATCCCTGCTGGCCCCGTTTGCAGATGTTACCTCCGACTCCATCTATCAGCATTTCTTTGGCCATCCCCGCCCAGCCGATCTCGATGAGTTGGGTCCTGATTTTCCTACCTTTACAACACTTCGTCTCTCTCCCACTGATTATGTCTTGTTCAAGATTATCACAAACTGTATCCTTCCAATCACTTCCAAGCCTTTGGCTGAGATCCATCCCTATCATTGCCTGATGCTCTACGGCATGCATTGCCGCATGGACTTCGATATCATGGATAGCATTTTTCAGTCCATTTTGTCCTATCGAGAGCCAAGTCGCCGCACAGTCTATATGTCATTTGGTCATATCATCACTGACTGGCTTATGTCAGTAGGTGTTGATATCACCAAGGGCAGGACCGTGCCCATGGTCCGACAGGATTGCAGACTTGGTCGGCGGGCATTTGCCAAGTCCGGAATCATCATACGGGATCGCGATGGGGTTTTAGTTTGGAAGGATGGGAGAGGTCTCGGTGAGCTACCTGGGGGAGGACCACATTTTCAGGCACCGGCCGATGCTGCTGATCCTCAGTAGGCTCCTGCTGCTGATTACGACTACGAGCCCGAGCATGATCTGCGCTGGCAGATTTCAAAGCTGGATCAGACCTTCCAGCATGACTTTCAGTTGCGAGAGATTTACCGCGAGGAGGTCTGCTCACAGTTCCGATCCATCGATCACAAACTTACATCAGTAGAGTCGACTGTCTCCGAGGTTAGCACATTGCAGCAGACCTGGTACGATGAGTGGCGCCGACATACATTTCCTGGGGATGTGCCTTTTGGTAGTGCTGCACCTGGGTCTGTGGATGCTGATGATACGCTGGATGATCCGATGCAGGCTGACCCCCCTGCTGATGACTGATATATTCTGTGGTTGTTTGTGATTTATCTTTCTGATCTCGTGGATTGTATAACTCTCAGGCTGTATGCCTAGTGACTTAACTTCTCTGGCCTTGTGCCATTCTTGTTTGACTTCGATGCATTGACATGCATCTGTTTGGTTGTTTGGTTGGATGCACTGATATTTTGCTTAGGATGTTGGCTTATATGAGTTCACATGAGTACTATCTATTTATATGCCTCATTCTTGCTTATGATACCATGTTCATATGATACATATGTTTGTATTACCATGCCCTACTCTTGTCATATGTGTTCGTATGTTTATCAAAAATCAATCAAATCTTTATTGTTTTGGGATACCCCTAGGGTTGAGGGGGAGTATGGTTAAACTCAACAGCCCCTCTAGACCCTTTTCGGTGTTCGACAAAGGGGGAGAGTGTTGGTTGGTTAAATTTAGGATGATTATATTGTAGGGGGAGGATCTTGATTCCCCTATGGTTCTGAAAGTTGAGAAATTGATTGAGAATCCCTAAACTTAAAATCGGATTGTCAAACAACAAAAAGGGGGAGATTGTTGATGCAGTCCGACCCTGATTGTTATTTTGGTGTTGACATCGATTTTAGTTTAGGTTGATGATTATGATGATTATGATGATTATGATTAAGTCCTGATCGGGGATCAGGCATGGTATGGAAAATCCTAGCTTGGAGGGCTAGGTGTTGGAAAATCCTAACCTGGAGGGTTAGGTGTGGAAAATCCTAGCTTGGAGGGCTAGGTGTTGAAAAGTCCTAATTCGGAAGGGTTGGGTGCAAAGTCCTAGCTTAGAGGGCTAGGTGAAAAGTCCTAACTTGGAGGGTTAGGTGAAAAGTCCCAATTTAGAGAGTTAGGTGAAAAGTCTTGGCTTGGAGAGTCAGGTCCTGGCTTGGAGGGCTAGGTATGGAAAGTTCTAACTCGGAAGGTTGGGTGAAAAGTCCTAGCTTGAAGGGCTAGGTGAAAAGTCCTAACTTGGAGGGTTAGGTGAAAAGTCCCAACTGGAGAGTTAGTGGAAAAACCCTGGCTTGGAGGGTCAGGTCCTAGCTTAGAGGGCTAGGTTGGATGAAACCCTAGCTTAGAGGGCTAGGTTGGAGCCCCTGGATCGGTCAGGTGACCGATCAGGGAGTTGGCACGGTGCTCCTTCGTGGATCAGTCTGGTGACCGATCCAGCGATGAATGATCGATCTGGTGACCGATCAGGGAATATGTGTTTCACCCACTGCTTGGCTCCTGATCAGTCTGGTGATCGATCAGGGAGCACACAGTGAGGTTGAGTTCCCTTGCTGATCTGCTCCTGATCGGTTTGTAGACCGATCAGGATCACTGTGCAGATCGTTCCGAAGAACGATCTAGAGTCGCAGATTCCTCTCTATGATCGATCAGGACGCAGCCTGATCTGTCTGGTCATGACCTGATCGGTCTGGTGACCGATCAGGAGGCTCCCTGATCGGTCTGGTGATCGATCAGGAGGTTTGGACTACTAATCTCAGAAATCGCCCGATAAAGGGGTGGATCGGTCCGGTGATCGATCCACAACCTGGGATCGGTCTGGTGATCGATCCAGGAGAATCCCAAAGAAATCGTGATTTCTGATTGAGCGTTGGGGACCGATCAGGACGAAGCCTGATCGGTCTGGACCCAGCCTGATCGGTCCGGTGACCGATCACTTTAATTCAAAATGCACTGTCAGACGCTCTGATCGTGTCTGAACATATCCGATTCTCTGCGTTTCATCTCTGATGCTTGATTTGCTGCTTGATATACTGTCCTAATACTCTGATTAAGCTGCAGGTGACAGGGAAGGATTCAAACACTCAAGGAGAGTCAATGGAGACCTTTCCTTGGAGCAGGTTTGTCTGTTTTTCCATCTCAGGTTGCAACGAGCACTGGCACTGGCTGGAGCTGCTGTCTGGGGCTGTTCTGAGGGAGGCTCAAGGAGTCCAGAGGAGCTCAGAGGTAGCTGGTGGTTGCAGGTGAGCAGCTGGAGGCTGCAGGGAGATGGTGTCACCTGATACTCAGTGGAGGAACAAAAGGAGCGGAGAAGAGTTGGCTGGGCAGAGTTCTGCTACTTGAGTTCTTGCTGCGCCTGTGTGTTCTCCACAACTTGCTTGCGCGTTCTGAAGTTCCATCACCTTGAGCAAGCTACTGCAATATTGAAGCAACCATCCCTTGCTTGTGCACTTGGAGGAAAGAACAAGAGGCTTCGAGTCCAACAGCGAGAAGACACGGGGAAAGGGTTCTTGCGTGAGATCGTCGCTGGGTGGAGCTCAGGAGGAAGCTTGCTGTGTTCTTGTCTTTGCTAGTGCTAAGTAAGATCTTTCTTGTGTTTCATTGTGCTTTAACCTATATCTGTGATTGAAACGCTATGGAGAGGTTTCTCCACCGAGAAGGAGGTTGCTTTCTATCCGGTGTTCACCGGGGCCTGATCTGGCGACGATCAAGGGATCACCCACCTTACGGGCACGCCAAGGAGTAGGGGCAAGTTATCCCCGAACCTTGTAAACCCTCCTTGTTAGCGATCTTGCTAGTTGTGTTAGTTTGCTTTCGTTTTCTATTTTTCTGCATACTCTATGTTTGCTACTTCCGCTGTGCTACTAACAAATCTAAGTGCAGAACTTTGAAAAGCTTAAAGTCCAAGTGTTTGGCTATATTCACCCCCCCCCCCTTTCTAGCCATCCGGGTTCCAACAATATCTACCTTTCACCTATCGAATGAGATTTTACTGGATATTTTGAAGGAGAAATCTGCTGCTGCACTATGGCTAAAACTGGAGCAGTTGTGCATGAGAAAAAAATCTTTCGAGCAAACTGGGTCTGAAACAACGTTTGTATTCTCATCGCATGGTAGAAGGTACGTCGTTAAGAGATCATTTGACCATGTTTAAGGAAATCGTCTCTGACCTAGAGGCTTTGGAATGCAAATATGACGATGAGGATTTAGCATTGATCTTACTGTGTTCTTTACCCTTGTCATATACGACTTTTAGAGATACTATTTTATATAGTCGTGATACTCTTACTTTGAATGAAGTTTATAATTCATTATTTTCAAAAGAGAAAATGAAACAGCTTGTCGAAAGATCTGAGGCTCAGGGTGAGGGTCTTATTATTCGAGGAAGGACTTAGGAGAAAGACTCTGATGGTAATATCAAGGGCAGGTCAAAATCCAGAAATAGCGATAAGATCTGTAATTATTGCAAGAAGAAGGTGTAGGATCGATGTCGATTGCTAGAGGGGAGGTGAATAACAATTCTTGACTTTCTTCTACCTACGTTGTTAGTTGCGCAAGCGGAAATGCAATAAAAACTAAACTAACAACTACACAATGCTAACACCACCTGTTTACGTGGTTCGGAGATGAAGACTCCTACTCCACGACAGTCCGCGAGGTGGACAATCCCTTGATCCTTCGGCGAATCACTCACCGGATGCCCTTCCGCTAGCTCGTGTAGCTCCTTGTGGGCGGATAAACCTCGCCATAAACTCCAATACACTTCCTGATCACCAAGACTACTAATGAGCTCTAACCAAGCTCATTTCGTCAAGAGCTCCCAGCCTAAACCAAGTTCTCTTTAAATAGAACTCAAGCTGGAAAACCCATTGGCAGTCGACTGCTCCCAGGGCAGTCGACTACCCCCACCCAGATTCGACCGTTGACAACCCCAACATTCGAATTCTGGCTACACACCAGTCGACTGCATCCAGAGCAGTCAACTGGTCCAGGGTCAAATACACACTGTGAGTTTTGGCAGTTGACTGGACAATCCCCAGTCGACTGCCCAGCTTACAACAACACTCTTACTTACTCCGTTGACCCTCCTCCACGCGTGCCTTCAGGTACACTCCCTTGGCTTGCCCCTTGAAGTTCTCTTCCACCGGCTATCATCCCTTGGATGCGCACGCAAGTCTTCGACTTGCCTCCATGTCACCTTTCATGTGTGCCCTTGAAGTCCACTTCCCGGCTTGCCCTTGGAGTCCTTCTCCCTCGGCTCTTGTCCCTTCATGACTTGCTGACTCTTCACCAGCAGCCTTGACTATTGCCTTCGCGCCCTCTTCATTTTCGGCCCTCGTCCCTCGGATGCACACAAGCCTCCAGCTTGTCTCCATGCCATCCTTTACGCACGCCTCAAAGTCCGCGCCCATCGTCTCATTATCCCTGCTATGCCAAGGTCCCTCGGGTGCACATAAGCCTCCAACTTGTTTCCATGCAACCCTTCACCATACCGAAGTTGTCCAGCCAAGTCAATATGTGTAAACCTGCAATCCTGCACACTCAATTACACATATTAGATCATAAGGGAAAACCTAACTTAAACTCTTTGCCCAAACATCAAAACTCATGGTCACTCTAGACCATAGATTGCCTCAACAGAAGGGTCACATCAAATCAGAATGTTACAAGTTGCAGAATAAGAATAAAAGGGCAGGTAAAAATTCAAGGGGAAAACAATCAGAGAAGTCTAGTGAGACTGATGTTGCCGAAAATCACAGTGATGGTGAACTTCTCATTGCATCTGATGCTGATTTAAAGCAGAGTGAGGAATGAATTCTTGATTTTGGTTGTACGTTTCATATGTGTCCCAATCGGGACTGGTTTTCAACATATGAAACGGTTTCAAGTGGTATCGTTTTGATGGGCAATAATGCATCATGCAGAATCACTGGCATTGGTACGGTCAGAATTAAGATATTTGATGATGTCATTCGAACACTTGTTAATGTGAGGCACGTCCCTGATTTGAAGAGAAATATAATCTCTTTGAGTATTTTTGATTCTAAAGGGTACAAGTACACTGGTAAAGGTAAGCTGTGAAGGTTAGTAAAGGGTCTCTTGTTGTGATGAAGAGACTAAGGAGAACCGTCAGTTTATATATTCTGCAGGGATCCACAGTAATAAGTGATGTTGCCGTCACAAGGTGACATTGATAAAAGAAGATCACTTACAAGAAGCATGTAAGGAAGCTATTTGGTTGAAAGGACTCTTCAGTGAGCTTAGCGAAGATTTGTATATTACTACAGTTTTTTGTGATAGTCAGAGTGTCATTTTCCTCACGAAGAATCAGATGTTTCATGAGAGGACAAAGCACATTGATGTGAGCCACTTCCTATAGACAAGTTTAAGCATTGCTTGGACTTGGTTGGTGCTAGATGCTGAGATTTGCCTATGAGGCTTTTGTGGAAGAGGTGGAGAATGTTCTTTAGAAGATTTGTGGAATTCGCGTCAAGGTGGAGATTGTTAGAATTTGGTGACCCGAATTCAGTTTGATCCATTAATTTATTATTAGATATTTTCTTATTAATATGTTAATTAACTGATTCTTTATAAATCTGTTAATTAATAGTTTAGTTATTAATTTTTCATTTGACTAAGTATTCTAAGGTCTCTATAAATTATGAATCTCATGGACAAGTTTAATCAATCAAGAAAATTATTTGGTTACCTCTTCTTTCTTTCTCTCTATTTCTCTTTACTTTATTAAAGCTTTGAGAACCACCGACTTTGTATTTCACTGTTCATAGTGATTTTTCTTCCTCTGCCCGTGGTTTTCTCCGTCAAGGATTTTCCACGTAAATCTTGTGTGTGTTCTCTATTGTTCTTGTTGTCGTTTTTCATACTAATCTCGTTATAATTCTCTTGAAGCTTCAACTTAAAAACTTAATTAGTCGGGTGTAAGCCTGAATACCCCTTGTAAATAAAAAAAAAACTTAAAAACTTCTTACCATTCTCTATTTAAGATTTAACTTTTTCTCTCAACCTAGGATATTTTTTTCCGTCTTCTTTTAAAATTACTAGCCATCTTCGTGTTTTATCGAGTAACTAAATCATTTTTCATAGAATTTTTTTTATATGCCTTTTTATTCTCATTATCTTGTTTCAAAAATATATTTTTTGGTTATAAACTGTGATGAGTTTAGTTTCAAAGATTGATTGGATTTTAGTGTTAGTGTATTCTTAGATGAGTTAAATTTTTATCATTATTTTGTGATGTTATTTTTTGACGAATATATGTCTTATAAATATTATTTGAACATGATCGAACATGTTAATCCAGCAGGCAACTATTACAACGTATAACAATTGCTTATGTTGCTAGCTTTTATATCAATGTCTTTGTCTTATGTTCATTATGTGTATTGGAGAGTGATAATATGATTAAAACAACAATTTAATAAGTAAAACAAATGAAGAAATTTTATGACATACACTACATTTCAAATAAACATTATCTGAACACGATTAACTATGTAGAAGCTAACAGATAATTGATACAATATATAATAGCCGATTATTAGTTTCTATAACAATGTCATTATGTTATGTTGATTTTATTTATTGGAGAGTAATAACAAGATTAAAATAATATTTCAATGAATAGAACAAACAAAAGGGACTCTATGATATATATTATATTTCAAATGAATATTATCTAAATATACTTGACTATGTAAAAGCTAGTAGCTATTATAGGACGGTCTAGAAGCTCAGCGTCTCAGGGTTCATGTCCCATTTGGAGGAAAAATTCTTGCAAATACGTCATAATTAGGGATCGAACTAAGAAAGCCTAGGATATCGATTAGTCATCCTACCGTTATACCATAACTCTAGAAGCCGATTTTTTTATTAAAGAATCATAATCTAGTTAACATAATACTTCAATGAACAAAATAAATGAAGAAATCTTTATAACATTTGTTGTATCTAAAATGAATATTATTTAATTATGATAGATCCTAGTATTAAAAGTAATAGAAAGTTGTTATCTCGTGCAACAGTTAATGGTTAATTTTTAACCTATGTAATAGTTCAAATAAATCAGTTTGCCAACTAGACCCGTCCATAGGCCGGTTCCAACATGAACTTGGCCTATACTCGTAATCGGGTCAATAAGCCGGTTGTTTGTTGACCCGATTAGCCGGGCCGAATCGGAACCAGCCCGACCCATTGACATGGTTAGGTGGATCAATTCTAATTCAGGGGCATACAAATCGCTAAAATTTTTTATAGGAAACAACTTAACCAATGATGCTACAAATTTTTATATTTTTGTTTGTTAGTTAATTATTTAATAACTAGTCTATTTTATTATATTATTAATTTAAAAAAGAAGCTTTTATTTATTTCTTAATTATTTTAAAATTATTTATCTCTAAATAATTTTATATATAATTAATGATTTAATAACTAATTAATATTTTTTTACTATATAATTATTATCTTAACAAATCCAACAATTGAGTCTGACAAATAATTTTATAATTTTTTTTAAAAAATAATATAATAATTTTGAATCGGGAAGAATCGTAGTAAACCGTGCACGAACTGTGAACTAACGATTCCGAACCATAAATTATAACCGTTTTAGACGGTTATAGTTAAGAGTCGACCCCTGTCGAACTATTGATTCGACAATTCTGAACCGTTGAACCGATGGCTTCAAACCATCGAACCGGCGAACCATGATCAGGTCTACCGCCGACTGCGGTTCAAACATAAACATGAAACCCCGTTCAAAAAGACAATTTTGAGAACCAGACCCGCATTAAGGGCATTTAATTGATAAAGAAAAGTCCATACGATTTGACAAATGATGACGCCCTTTTGTTTTTTTTCCTTTTTGCCATTTTCCCCCCCACTGAATTATACGACAAAGAAATCAGCAACATCATTAATTAATAAGCTTGATTTGTTTTTTCCCTTCAGGTAACAACTTACCGTATATTAACTATTAATTAATCAACCTCATTGAACACTGTTTGTACTGCATCGTATTAAGTACTATTAATTAAGCAAAGATAATGCAGCTCCAGTAAGTCAACCGGCATCATTTAACAGTAAAGTCAGTATGAATTCATTAAGGCGATCAAACTAATTCCCCAACCACTGCAATTTAATTTATATAAGCACACACATGATACTTTCCAGAAGCCCAAACAGTGTCTTAAGAACATAGGATACTTTCGCACCCAATCTCTGTAGTTCATATCGGGACCATGCTTCATTCATTTAAGGACTTGCATTTTTTTTATTTAATTTTTAATCTTAATCAATGCGAGCTAAAGGTTCACCTCTCTTTATCAGATTCCAGAGAGGCTTAGACTGTCCATGAGAAGAGGAACAAAGAAGAGTGATTCTTGGCCTCCAACACACTTTCTTTTGATGAACTACTGAGAAGAGAAGAGAGAGTAGAGTATTCCAAGCACAATTCCCAATAGGAAATCAGTTCAATCTTTTCGACTGGCATTGCCTCTTGTCATGGACACATGGTTGTCACTGCTAGCCAACAACCAGGTGGGGACAAGCAGGTGCTTGACGAGCCTCCTCTTTGTCCAGGGTTTGGCCATTTGGGGATCCTCTGCATCTGCCTCATTAAGCTGCTTTCACTGAAAGGGAATGGTAGTCTCTGTGTTCCATCGCTTCTGATTACTATCTGCAGATAAGAGAGTGAGCGAGAGGAGCTGCATTTATCTTCTTGGAGATGGAGTCCGTCCCCAAGTCACTGCACCGCCATGGGAGAAGGCTGTGCGAGCTGCTGGAAGAGCAGCAAGAGCCTTTCCTCCTCGATGCCTACCTCTCGCAGCATGGCTACTCGGATAGACGAGCAGCCGACGCCGCTGCATGCGTTTGCTGCCTTGGCAGTGCGGGTTCGAGGCTGAAAGGGTTCTCCGTCTACTGGCTCAAGAGGAGGAAGAAGAAGAGCGAGGTCATCAGGCATGTGCTCGCCAAAATTGCCTGCGACAGGGTGATCAGGAGAACTTGGAGGCGCAATGCTGCGGCCATGAATCACCGTGGGGAATTTCATAGGCTCTCTTCCGCCGCCGCCACCGATGAGGCTGAGATGGACAAGGAGGAGAGAAGCCCTGTCTCAGTCCTCGCTCTCCACTCCCCTGTCGCAGCTGAGGAAGAAGAATCGACATCGCCGTCGAGTTTTGAGTCGACGGAGGAGGCAAAGAAATCCGGCGGCAATCTGCAGGAAGATTGCCTGAGGGAGTTGGAAGAAAGCCTTCGAGTCGACTACTGCGATGGAATCGTCAACCTATCGCAGCTGATATCTCGCGATCTCTCCAGTTCCGACAAAGAATGGAGGCAGTTCGAGCACGAGAGAAGGGCGGTCGGAGCTGAGATCGAGCACATCATCTTCGAAGAGATCAGACAAGAAACTGCACTCGATCTCCTCCTGCATTGTAACTGCACAGTACTGCGTCGACCTTCCGTCGTCGACGATTCCACTTATTATTAATAATTTAATTTCAATATTTGCTAATTTCTTAGATCACCAAATCTCCGAGCCGGATGATGCGTGCAGTTCCTCCAGCTCACAAAACTACAAACAACATGCATGTCACAGAAAGAAACAAAACCGAGCAATTCCCTTGCTGATCATGCCAGCCAGTTGTTGTTTTCGCTAGCTAGTCAATGGTGATGAATTAATTAATTCCCTTAATGCCAAGGCATGAATTGAAGCTTATAAATGAACGTCCTCAAAGTTGACATGCAATTCATGAAAGCTTTTCTTTTTCTTTTTGTTTTGAATTTGTGAATCTACATGAGAATAATTAAAGAGTTATCCTTTCACATGATATACCACTGTCTCATATGCCAAAAACCATGGAAGGAGAATGCAAGGGAAGGAAGTAGGTGGAAAGGGAGTTATTTTGAGTTGGGTGTGTGTGTAAATTATAATGCACTGGTCCATGCCATGGCCACAGAGTTAATGGGTCAGGTCATCGTCTAGGGTTGTAACAAACCATGTGCAACATAAATGACGAGAGGTGAAGGAAGAAAGGGATGCACGACACCTTTGCTATACCCTACACGCACGAGAACACTGAGAAAGACCAAGCTAAATTACAAAAAGGACAACTAGATTATAAGGCATATGCAATCTCAAGGCTCTTATCAATTATATATACAGTTGAAGGGGATAGATATTATTCAAGGATTTAAGAATATTGGAACAAATTTATAATTTTCATTTCTGATTTTCATGTCTCATGCGATCCATGCATGGTGTGTGTTTAGATGGAATAATTTGTTGGGGATTTATTAGCAAGTTTGACTAATTAAAATTTAATTTTTAAAAGGGTAGCTGAACTGACCTTCCAACCAGTTTGTCCTCATATCTGCACGTCCTTTATATATATATATATATAAACAAGCCATCAAATTAGTAATTCGGGAAGAAAGTCCTCACTTCATTGAGATTTGAGAATCCAAGAAACAATTAAAATTGTTCATGATAATTAAATAAATTCAAGAAATGTGAGTTTTAAATTTAAAAATCATTTAATGTGGGGGTAGTTTTGGACTTTTATAACAAGAAAACTACTGTTAGAATATTTTTGGAAAAAAAAACAGAGAGAAAATTTCAGCCGGTGTTATTGAAAATTTGACATTACCACCTGAGTAAATTTAAGTATTACTCATTTCACAATTTGTTAGTGTAATGCTAAATTGTTATTATATAAAGGTAGGTTAGTTTTGTATTATTATTTGTCTATGTATATTTTTTTTAAACCCTAATTTTTTTAATACCATAAATTAGTCTCGGTTGGTTTTCTTTTTTTCTCTCTTCTATTTCTCTTTTTTGCATCGTCTTTTATATTCTATTTGCATTGTTCACATAGTATTAAAGTACGGTCCCGCTCAACCGAAAAGTTTGGATTTGAAAGAATTTCAATAATACCGTCAAGATTTGTGATTTCAAGGTGTCTACCGATCATTGTGAGGCTTCTTTGGCGATTCCTATATCATGGTTGGTTTGCTAGGAAAATTGACCCACTACAGTTGTAGACACCGATGAAAAAGGACTTTTCAATGATAAAATTTCTCGTCATTAAAG
>JAGFNQ010001810.1:463984-484318 GCA_024364735.1 Boesenbergia rotunda | reverse complement strand
GTTGAACCTAAAACTACACCTCCTCTTCGTAGGTCTGATAGGACACGCAACATTCCAGAGAGATACGGATTTCTCGTAAGTGAATCGAACGACGTGTTGCTCATTGGCGATGACGAACCTATCAGTTATGAAGATGTTCTGAAAAATTCAGAAAGGGACAAATGGCTTGAGGCCATGAAGTCGGAAATGGATTCCATGTATGAAAATCAAGTATGGGACTTGGTTGACCCACCTGAAGGATTAACCCATAGGTGCAAGTGGGTTTTCAAGAAGAAAAACCGACATGGAAAGGTAATGTTGTTACCTTTAAGGCTAGATTAGTGGCAAAAGGATATCGTCAAAACAAGGAGTTGATTATGACGAAACCTATTCGCCAGTAGCTATGCTTAAATCCATTCGGATGCTCCTAGCCATAGCAGCTCATTATGATTATGAGATATGGCAAATGGATGTGAAAACAGCTTTCCTTAATGGAAACCTACTTGAGGATGTATACATGATACAACCTGAAGGTTTCACATCGGTGATAAAACCAAGTATGCAAGCTTCGACGATCCATATATGGATTGAAGCAAGCATCAAGGAGCTGGAATATCCGTTTTGATGAGACAATCAAAGAGTTTGATTTCTCACAAAATCCTGACGAACCTTGTGTGTACAAGAAGGTTAGTGGGAGTGCAGTCGTATTCCTAGTATTATATGTCGATGACATCTTACTTATAGGAAACGATATATCAGTTTTACAGACAGTTAAGATTTGGTTGTCAAAACTTTCTCCATGAAAGACCTGGGAGAAGCAACCTATATCCTTGGGATTAGAATCTATAGAGATAGATCAAAACGGTTGCTTGGTCTTTCGCAGTCTACATATATAGACCGAGTGCTAAAAAAGGTTTAGCATGTCGGAATCCAAGAAAGGTTACCTTCCCATCAGGCATGGGATCAACCTTTCGAAGTCTATGTGTCCGCGCACAGAAGACGAGAGGATTAGCATGAATAAGATTCCCTATGCATCCGCAATAGGATCTATCATGTATGCTATGTTATGTACTAGGCCGATGTATCGTATGCTCTGAGCGTCACGAGCAGATACCAATCTGATCCAGGAATGGATCATTGGGCGGCTGTTAAGACAATCCTTAAGTACTTAAGAAGAACTAAGGATGTATTTCTAATATATGGAGAAGGAGATTTGAAAATACGTGGGTATACAGATGCCAGTTTCCAGACGGATAAGGATGACTCCAAATCGCAGTCTGGATACGTATTTACTTTGAATGGAGGCGCAGTAAGTTGGAAGAGTTCCAAACAAGACACTGTAGCGGATTCTACCACGGAAGCGGAATATATCGCAGCTTCGGAAGCAGCAAAGGAAGCAGTCTGGATCAAGAAGTTTGTCTCCGAACTTGGCGTGGTTCCAACCATTGATGAAGC
Organism: Boesenbergia rotunda; assembly: GCA_024364735.1. Lineage (NCBI taxonomy): Eukaryota > Viridiplantae > Streptophyta > Magnoliopsida > Zingiberales > Zingiberaceae > Boesenbergia > Boesenbergia rotunda. The sequence continues at coordinate 482,884 of JAGFNQ010001810.1, read as the reverse complement.
AGTGCCGGTATACTGCGACAACAATGGAGCTATTGCACAAGCAAAGGAACCAAGGTCTCATCAGCGATCCAAACACGTGCTTCGACGCTATCATCTGATCAGAGAGATTATAAGTAGGAATGACATACAAATGAGAGAGTTCCCACTGAAAGGAATATAGCGGATCCTTTAACTAAGGCCTTGCCTCAAAACAAGTTTGAGGGTCATGTTAGAGCCTATGGTATTGGATACCGTAGCGATTGGCATTAGGCCAAGTGGGAGTTTGTTAGTATATGAGAGAAGTGTCCTAAGGCAATCGCCTTATGATGTAAACATTTATTTTAATAAATGATAATTCACTATTTGAGTATACATGTTTTGTGTATTTGATTGGGATCTTAAACTCATCTACTGAATGTCCGCAATACAACTCACAGCATAAGAGAATTTGTGATGGGATCACAACTAGTGATTATCTCTAATGTGCAATTGTGAAGTATTGAAATTATCCCTAGTCGATGAATTGATAAAAACGGACACTATCAATTCTGTTGAGACTAGCATGGGTTATTCTCTAATCAGCTGATTCTCACTGGCTGGTGACATTGGGATGTCCGGAGATAAACATGGATGCTAGTTAAGGGAACTAGTTCATTGGAGTGACTAGCTGTAAGACTTCATATGGGAATCTACATGTAGATATGTCAATGAAGATCTTACTGCGGGCTTAAGTGCGATGTTCCTTTGACTTGCGGTGTTCAAGTCATCTTGGTCATGGAGACTTATACTTTGACATCTCAAGCAAGCATCTCCAAGGAGGTGTGGACCCAGGATGATTGGGTATAAGCCGAAGTGCCCGAAGATGTTTGAACAGCCTACAAAGGATTCACCACTCCTTGCGAGGAGATGTATACCCAGGCCTATCGTCGGATTGTTACTCAAAGCCTCTGGCCAGAGCATATCATGTTAAGAGTGCGAGTCTCTTAAATACATGAGAGTAATTAGAAATCCAAAGGACGAGGAAGACACTACTTGGGCTAGGTGTGACGTAGTCAGCCTAGTGGGGACTGACACCATAGACCCGTGTCCTGAACCAAGTGGGTATAAGGTGGTGAAGGGAATGAGCACCGATTCATTAGAGCTGCTGAAGGGTTTCAGAATAATTTCTTCTGGGGTCAAACCGTTGATCTTTCGATTAATTGGGGATCATGATGTACTACTAGGTGCCACTCATGATCGTTCTATAATTAATGGGTTAATTATAGACGGCCAACATAAATCGAAAGCCTATTTAGTCACACGCAATACGAGTAATCCGAGGGATTTAAAACGAGTTGAAAATTGGATTTTTCGATCAAGAGAAACAAGTCGAATCTGAGTTAGTCAGAGGCGCAATGGAAGCTAAAAATGGCTAAGTCTTTTGAAGGCTTTTTGGGCGAATTAAATGAGTTTAATTCGCGACGGTTCGGGTCGGTTTGGGCCGGCCGAAGAGGGTGTTAACCATCTTTGGGTGGCCGGCCAATGAAGGAAATAAACCAAGTTTATTTTGGTTTAATTAATAAAATAAATCTAGTATGATTTGTTTTATAAATTATGGATAAATAAATTTGTATAAGGAAATTTATATAAATAAAATTTATAGAAATTTATTCTTTTATGGAAGATTAAAATAATCCATGAATTGGTTTATTTTAATTTTATAAAATCAATTATGAATTGATTTTTCCATAATAAGAAAGTTTATAAATTCTTATAAAAATTTATTCCATAATTTAAAGAGAAGAAGAATTAGTTTTATTATAAATTAGTTTATAATAAAACTTGGTTTAAACGGAATAATTAGTTAAGAAAAATTTATAGGATAAATTTCTTATAACTAATTCCGTTTAGAGGGAGACTTAGCAAAGAGTTGCTACTATATAAAGGACCCAAAGGCTAGCCCTTTATTCACAACAATCAATCAATTAATCAAGAGATAATTAGAGCTCTCCCTCTCTCTCCTCTTATTCTCTTCTCTCCTCTTCTTCCCTTAGGGCCGGCGCCCCTTTGAGAATTAGGGCCGGCTCCCTCCAACCAAGCTAGGGCCGGCGCAACCCTAGCAACCCCAAGTGGTTGCCGTGAGCTTCCAAGAAGGAGGAGAACCCGAAGACGAAGAAGAAGAAGCGGATAGCGACTCCTCTCTTCTCGGAATTCGATTCCGTTTCTTCATTGGTCAGTTTTCCATTGTTTCTCTTATTCTTCTAGTTGTGCCTTCCGAGAATCTAGTAGTTCTCGTCGGCACAAAACTCGTGACTTTGTGAAGTCATCCCGAAGAGAACTCGGCGTGGACGCGAATAGAGGCGAAGCTTCCAAGGGACGCTACGGTTGGATCTCGTCCCTTACTTCGAGTTACGAGAGGTACTTGGTAAATTTGTTTACTATTCCGCAATGTTTTATTTTATGATTATGTCAACACACCATAAGAATGCATGCTAGATACGAAGTTAAAATAATTTAAGAAATTATTTTATGCAAACTCTTCCGCTGCACGTAAAAATTTTAAATTTTACGAACTCGTATCCTTGTCGACATGCACCCGGTCCCAACAGATGGCCAGCCGAATCTGGCCGATGGGATGTACCGGATTCCCCGTAAAATCGAACAACGGGGTCACCACTAGCTCCAACTGGGACTTCTTAATCTAGAGCTGGTCAAATGCCCTCTTGTAGAGTATGTTGACCGAGCTGCCTGTGTCCACGATGGCTCGGTGGACTTGATAATTGGCGATGACGACGATGATGACCAGCGCATCATCGTGGTGGACTTCCAACCCCTGAAGATCTTGGGGGCCGAAACTGATTTGTGGCCCCTCAGCCTGAGCCAGATTAGCGCCAACATGGTGGATCTCCAGTCGACGCACTTGGGCCTTCCGGGCCCGGTGGGAGTCCCCTCCAGTCGGGCCACCCGAGATTACATGCACACCGATCCGAACGATGTTCTGATGATTGGCCCGTTCTTCCTCTGTTTCCTCTTCCACCGCTCGGTTCCCTTGAGGGAATAGGTTCCGAGTAGCCGGTGTATTTTCTCGCGATTCTTCGGCCATCGGGTCAGCGTTCGGGCCGCCTCGGCCAGCCCCCGCCCGGGAGGTGTTTGCCGTCCTCGTCCTCTGGGGGCCTGAGCCCGACCCTGGCCGGCTTGCCAGCACTCTTCGGTGGCATGCCCATGGCTCTGATGGAAGCTACAATACGACCTCCATCTAGCATGGAAACATCCCTGGGCAACCTGCTGCACGTGGAGTCTTTCCATGCCCGCCGGCTCGGCGGGGCCCCGAGGGCTACGAATGGGTCCTCCTGAGGGTATGGCAATGTGAACAGGAGGAGGGGGTGCCGGGACCACCGCCTCCTTACGCCGAGCCGCCTGCGCTTCCTCGATGTTGATATACTTGTCAGCCTTCCCGAGAAGGCTATCGAAATCCTTCAGAGGCTTCCGAATCAGTGAGCGAAAAAACTCTCCCTCTTGCAGGCCCTGGGAGAACGCACTAACCATAACCTCCTGGGTAGCAGTTGGCACATCCATCGCCAACTCATTGAACCTCCTGATATAAGACTTAAGGGGTTACTTCGGCCCTTGCTTCAGGGCGAACAGGTTGAAACTAGTTTTGTGGTGCCTTCGGCTGCCAGCGAAGTGCTGCAGGAACACCCTCCTGAACTTTTCAAAGCTCGTGACCGACCCGTCAGGGAGTCGGTCAAACCATCTCTGGGCTGCACCAGAGAGCGTGGTCAGGAAGGCTCGACACTTAACGCCTTCCGGGTATTGTTGAAGCATAGCAGCACTCTCAAACTTCATCAAATGTTCCTCCAGATCCGTGGTCCCCACGTACTCAGGGACGGTGAAGAAACGAAGGTGGTGGGGCACGGGATCCTCTAGGATCCAAGGAGCGAAAGGACTGCGTACCGGCATGGCCGCTGCAGGGTCTGCCGGAGCTTTTCCCTTATCCGGTCGCCTCTCGCGCACCGGGTTAGAGACTGAGGCCGCGGCTGATACCGAGTGAGCCTCGCCGAATTGCTCCTGGGAGCAACTGCCGGGGGAGGTGCAGGACCACCCTCAGGCACAGCAGGCCTGCCTTGCCCTCCTGAGATGCGACGCGCCACCGGCTCTGGGCCCTGGGGCCTTTGGATGGCAGCTTGGGAGAGCCTTTGGGAAGCCCTCTGCTTAGCTCGCGTAGCCATGAGTACCTCGTACTCCCCTTGAGAGATATCCATGTTTATATCATAAGGCTCATCCATCTTCACTTCCGATCAGGCTGCTGGTGTCCCTCCTTCTAGCGCCAAATTTGATCCTGTCGCGAAGTGAGTCGGACGCCCTTACAGCTGGATGAGTCTCCGGGGAATGCGAGGTCGCTGGGGTGGCGTGACGAGCTGGAGCGCTCCCAACCTGCGAGACAGAGACCATTAGAACCCGCCGGGAAAAGTCCCCGGCCAGGCACTCCGACGGTCAAGTCAGTACACGACGGTGGCAATGGAAGGCAATAGAACAGTAGAGAAATTGCACTATTGTGCGTACCTGAGAAATGCGGAGTAGGAGGTATTTATATGACCGGGGAAGCTGACAGGTTCTGCCCCGCCTGCCACTTGTCTTTGTGTAGAGAAGGCAGGGTAATGCATGCCCAGAGATGGCAGGGTAAAGTGGCACATGCGATATTAAGGAAAGGGGCACTGTCAACTTAAGGGTGGCGCTGCTGGACGCCGCTCGACCTGACACCAAAGTATGTGGTCCAGGTATGGGGGGGCAAGGTGTGGCAGGCGAATCAGTACCCCGGCGAGATACTCGCCACTTGGGACCAGGACGACTCTGATCCTGCCCCGCCCTTGTACTACGCCTAGTAGTCTGGTGTCAGGTAGTGGTTGTGCCGACTGGGGCACTAAGTAAGGGGGCCGGCTGAGGGCCTATGAGGGTCATGACTGGGGCACTGAGTTGTGCCGGCGGAGTTGCCCGACACTCTAGGTGAGTTTCTATTTGGCTTGCCGGCTACTTAATGCTAACTAAAATTCTCTCCCTATTGCAGCTAAAACCATGTATAGAGCTCGGGTAGGTGATGTAATGGCTCGGGAGGAGGAAGCCATGGAGCCTCTGGCCGCCAAGTTGGCGGCTGATCGGGTGGTACCTCCATTGAGTGCCTCCCTGGCTCCAGAGCGACCTGGGGTCAGGGGCGATGATTCGGAGGAAAACCTTTCGGCTGGGGGTTCAGACATGACTCCTCAAGTCGTGGACGCGGGGCCAGTAGGGCTAACGGAAGAGGAGGAGACGGAGCAGCCGGCCTCCGGGGGGTTGGTCATGAAACGTCGTAGGCTAATCATTTCCCCGGGCATGTCTCCGACCTCCACACCGGCTTCTCATTCCGACTGAACCCCGTCAGACACTCGGGTACTGGCTGCCGTTCAGGCTCCACCTCGATCTGGCGCTCGGGACCCGACCATGACTACACCTCGCTCGGGAGCTTTGGCTCCTTCCTCAGCAGTACCTAGGTCCGGGGCCTCCACCTCGGGTACCGCGCCGTCCTGTCAGGTGGCTTTGACTGGTGCTGCAAATGCCGACGCTGTGGAGGCTCTCTTGTCAATGCGTTCGCCCCCCCCCCCCCATCTGCGTTCGATATCCAAGCTCCTTCAGCCATTGTACTGACCCCGATAGTTCAGCCTCAACCACTTAACTTGCACGGACAGCTGGTCTCTAGCTGGGATCAGGGCCAGGCTACGACCTCCGCGGTGAATCCCATGAGTTTAGCTGACAGCTTCTTCTTGGACTCGACTCAGGTATATCCTTCCTCTGTTCGGCTATTTATGTTCACCCTCACGATATTTGTATCAACATGCAGGATTGGGCGGCGAGTTGAGCGGTCAGCCATGTTAGTAGGAGCCTTAGAGCCAATTATGTGATGATTGACTAGGGGTAGTTTGTATCATATTCTATTATTAATAAAGGTGTGTTTGGTTATTATACTTACTTTGTATTCTGTGCCGAATGACTAAGTATAATAATGTCCTTGTGTAGTAGGTTCTTATATATATTATATCGATTGGTTGAATCGATAGTGAGATAATATAGAGAACACTACACTAAATTATTCCTAGTCAAGCATCAATTATTCAGGGACAATGTTGATGCATGGAGACTAGCATGTAGGTCAACTGATGACTTGAGCTCACAAGTCATGGATATGTGATATCAAGTTGACACATGGGTATACATTGGAGAATGTGTACTGAATGACCCGCCATGAGAAAGTTTCATAGGTTATCATATGAGTGTCATAGACTTTCTCATGTGACTATTGGTATGAATAGTCCTTAGACCTGAAGTCACTATGGTTCCCTTCATAAGGAGTTATGTACTTTGGTATCGTCAAACGTCACCCGTAACAGGGTGGACTATAAAGGCGATCACTGGGTATGTAATGAATTATGCGGAGGGATGTGAGTGATGTAGATGGGATCTATCTCTCCCATATGACGGGAGTGATATCTGTGGGCCCCTTGATCGAGTAGGACTACTGAAACGCATGACCATGCTCAAATGAGTCAATATGAGATATTGAGCTCATTTGTTTGAGTGAGTCTACTCGGGAATCAAGAAACACAAGATTGATTGAGGATGACACGGTCTATGCCTCATTGGTCAATCTAGATATCAAGGATAGAAGGACAAGGTCATACACTATCATAGGCACGGAGGTTTAGTCGGATCTTGACTTTTTCTTGTTATTTGGGTAGCAATGATGCATTGCTAGATGCCACACATTGCTTATATGTCAATGTGTTTAGGCGCATTGCCAACGTCACAAGAACCTATTGGGTCACACACAAAGGACACAATTCTTCGGGAAATCTGATCGACAGATCTGAGCCCGAGTTGGGATCTCGGGAGATCTGAGCCCGAGTTGGGAACTCGGGAGACCTGAGCTCGAGATGGGAACTCGGGAGGTCAGTTCGGGGGACTCGAGTTGGGAACTCGAGAAAGACTGAGTCGGAACTCGGCGGGCCGAGTCGGAGCTCGGGGGACCGAGTCGGAGCTCGGCGGGCCGAGTCGGAGCTCGGCGGGCCGAGTCGGAGCTCGACGGGCCGAGTCGGAGCTCGGCGGGCAGAGTCGGAGCTCGGCAGATCGAGTCGGCACTCGGCAGACTGGGTCGGAGCTCGGTCGACTGGGTCGAGAGCTCATCACTTGGGAGACATGGTCGGGAGACTGAGTTGGAAGCGCAAGAGGCCCGGTCGGAGTTGTATGGAGGAAAGAGAAAAGTCTCTTTTCATTCGATAAAATGATTCTTTTCTTGCATGGGAAAAGATGAAGAGCCACATGAAAAGATGTGCCCTTTATTGGGAAGCCAAAGAGGCACAAACCTCTTCATATTCATGGGATGATTATAAAAGAGGGTCTTGTGACTTTGGATGGGGTCTTCTTCTTGCCTTAGCTTTTCCCCTTCCCTTCCTCTCTTCTTCCTCTCCTCCACTCTTGGCCGAAACCTTATTGTAAGGTTCTTGGTGTTTTCGAGCTACCTCAAGTTGCTAGCACAACTAAGGTAGTTCTCCCGAAGTTGAGAGATTGTGTCCGTGTGGATATGAATAGAGGCACGGACGCTTGAACGTGCAAGAGATCCGGCGCATCTTGGACCAGCGGGATAACCGAAGGGCACGCTTCAAAGGTATAAACAGTAGATAAATCTATTAGATAGATAGCTTTGTACGAGTTTTCTTTCGCATGGATCGCTCGTGGGTTCTTGTTTCCGCTGCATTTTTATTGTTTTGTGCCGGGAGAACCCAACAGTGATATCAGAGCCACTTACGAAAGATCGTACAAAGTTTTGCGCTTTTATATGTGATATAGAAGTAGGACTAGTTTTACTATGAGTCGCATACACTGTATGATATAGTAGTTGGGCTCCTGAACCTCCCACTCGGGAAGATGACCTCTGAGGTCATACCGAGCAGACAGCTTCCCGAGGCCACTTGGGAAGGCAGACGCTCGGGTCGTCCCGAGTGACAAAACCCCGAGAGTCTCTCGGGAAGCTGGAGCCCGAGTGATCATACCGTAGCTGAGTGGGTCTCGGATTCATGTTGATGAATCTAAGGAAGCGGCTCACTCGAGGAACTTACAAAGTAAATTTTGTTTTTATCAAAAATTTACTGAGCTACGGTAAGTTCCCCGGCACAAAACAATATTAAAGTCTATTTTTCCTGTAGTGTTCACAAATTTTCATGAATGATTTGTTAGTTTAATATTTCTTTGTATAATTTTGTACTTCTCCTTTATTATTATATAAGGGCATTAGAGTACTTACCTTCTACTGATCAAGCAATTTTTCGGTTTTCAATATCAACTTGAATATCTTATTTTTTTCTAGACACTTCCATATTGCTATTATAATATTATTTAGTGCAAGTGCTTTGCTATTTTACATCTCGTTTAAAACTTGTTTTACTTTTTAAATTCTATAATAAAAAATTATATTTTTATACTCATTTGATCAACTTAAGTTACTTAAGTTATGTTGGTCATCTAAACTTTCATTAAAAAGTCAATGAACTCTTTTATTATTTTTATCATTTACTAGCATCTTATTGCATTTATCTTTAATACATCTTATTTTGATAAAATTTATTGCCTTTTTTCTCATTTGAGCTATTCTGTAATTATCTCTTTCCCATTCTTTTATATCTAATTTTCAATATAAGTATTCAAAATTTTTATTCAACTTCATTCACTATTTTTTGACATCTTTCTTGGCTATTGTATATTTTTTTAATGTTTTCTCATTCTTACAAGTATATAATATCTTATACGTTATTCGTTTACATTCACTTTTTCTTGTATTTTCTCATTCACAACTAAGATTGTAAATTATTTTGACAATAGAGGATTTCAAAAATTTATCAAAACAATCCATTCCAATGTTGTTCCCGAGCATGGTGCAAGACAAAAAGATTCTACTCATTCACTCAACAATAATAAATGTGTATATTTAAGATAAAAAACATCGATAAATTGTAGAAAACTCTCCAATTCCCATTTGATCTTTGCATGCACTCCCCATTTGAAATTTTCTTTGCATTCACTCCCTGATGGATTGAGTATAAAAGAGTAAAAATTGAGTATACATCAGTGAAAATTGAGTATAAAAGAGTGAAGATTGTGTATAAAAGAGTGAAAATTGAGTACACAGTTTCTTGATGTGGTGGATGCAACCTTATATACTCAAATTTCTAACTATTATATTCAACTTTCTTCAAATAATACTCACAAAACTATCTTATCAATCCCATCAGGGACTGCATACAAAGAAAACTTTCAATGGGGATTGCATGCAAAGAAAATTTTGGGATTGGGGAGTTTAAGAAAATTTCCCCATAAAACATTTCATAAGAAACCTCAGTTGCATGCGCCAATATTAGGAGAATAATGGACGTATGATTGGGCTTAACCAGATTGTCTTTATGGATTTCCAAGATAGTCTAAGTTACCCTTGTTTTTAAATTTAATGTACATCACGTGTGCAAGCACCTGATACTGCACATGGTGATTATGAGCCCATGTGTTGGAGCCTTTGATTGAATGAAATTCATGAAACTTGTAGACATGGCAATCATGGAAATCATGTGATTAAGGATTGATGTCCCTGTCATGTCCTGAGGGGTCGCTCGTTCGATAAAAATCGGACAACACCTTGTAAGTACCCCAAGTTGGTTTTGATGTGGTCAACCGATTTAAGTTAGGTCATGATATTTTTAATCCCTCTGTCTAAGTGTACAGGAAGTTAGGAGCGGAGGAAGTTGAGCGTAAGACGCAATGGGCAAGAAGGATTGCATGGGGAAGTGAGCCGACGGGCTCGGTGCATCTGAGGGACGCGGTGTTAGGATGTATACTATAAGCCTAGCTTTTGTATGAACATCTATTTTGGAATAAGAATCACAATGATCATGTGTTTGCTTTTTATATTTGATATATGTGTGCAATTGCCCAATACTTTACATTATAAAAAATAATGAATCAGACAGCAAACAAATTGAACCTGGAGTGACTGGCCTGACCCCACGGATGTTTTCCATCGGTCACCAGGGTAAATCGGGAAGTGCTCGCGGTGGGCAGTCTAGAAGCCCAGCGTCCCAGGGTTCGCACCCCATTTGGAGGAAAAATTCTTGCAAAATGCGTCGTAGTTGGGGATCGAACGGCGGATGCCTGGGTTAACGACTAGTTACCTTACCGCTGCACCATAGCCCCGGGGGCCCAATACTTTACATTATAGGTAACATGGTGTGTGGTGTCACACAGAAGATCATGTTATCAGTTCCTTGTAAAGTATAAGTAGTGACTCACAATCGAGATGGATTTAGACAAACCATTGGAATGATTGTAGTGTAATTTGGTATTAGTCTATCTTGACTATAGAATTACACTAGTACACTTTGTGTGTATTGTGCAGGGCTGATTTGAGGCTGTTCGATTTATACTGACTATATAATCGAACAAGACCTCTGTTATTATGATATACATGTTCATAATCCCGATATAATAACAGGCACATGTACTTAATATTTATTTCTTTAATTTACCAATGGGCAAGATTTATTCGTTAAATCAATAGGCTTGGTAAATTGGGAAATAATATTATTTATATGATGTGTCGTTGATTATAGAAGGAAACTGTGTCCTAATTATTTAGGATAATGATGTCCCCTTGAGGAGCTCATAAAGATTATCATGTAAATCCTGCAGGTAGACTTGGTCCGACATGATAATAAGAATGAGTGGTACTACTCTTGGAGTTAGATATTAATTAATTAAATTGTTAATAATTTAATTAATTAATTAATGGACATACGATATTTTAAACACGGGGAGATAATGTACACATAATCTGGTGGAACCCATATTTTATTATGGGGTTGATGCGGTAGTTCAATAATAACCCATTACTAGAGTGGGCTATTATTAACGGGTCGGGTTGAGGATCCGTTAGAAGATCAAAATCAACTCCTCCTCATAGTCCCTATTGTAGCCTATAAATATCTCATAATGCCATGAAACCAATACCTAATCAAACCTTTATTCTCTCCCTCCCTCCCTCTCTCTCCTAGGGTTGGGCGGCGCCGATGGCAAAGACAAAGAGGAGAACCTTTTCTCTTCTCTTCTCATCTTATTCTCTTCTCCTTCTCTGGGAGTGTGGCTTCAACAAGAGCAAGGGGAAGCCCTTGGTGGTGGTCGGCGCCGCAAGCAAGACCAAGGGGAAGAGGGCGCTAGGGCATAGGGAAGAAGGAGAACTCTTTTCTTCTTCTCTTCTCTTCTATTCTCCCCTTTTGGGCTTACGCAAGCTTGAAGAAAGGAGGGCAGCCGACGCAACTTCAAGGAAGGAGAAACTTATCCTTTTGGCCAACTCAAGAAGAAAGGAGAATAAGGTTCTTGGTGGTTTCGTTTCTTGGAAGATCGTCACCCACACAACGTCCAAGAAGAGGATAGGAATGTGATAGAAGATAGAGAGGTAAAACAAGAGGTATAATCTTGTTTTTGTTTTTCTTGTTTAATTGTATTGCTTATTTACTTGGATCCCGAAGATAAACACAAAAATTGGGAGTCAAAACTCATCATCTATTCCACGGCTAATCGATAAAAGAGTTTGATTGCTTGAACAACAAGTTTGTTCAAGCGATCGCTCAATCGAATAGCACGATGATGAAGTAGATCGTTCATAAAGCTTTCTTTCCATCTGGATTAGTTCTAATCAATATAATTTTAATACGGGGATATGGAGAGGAACCCATTCCACAACGAAACCAACAATTGGTATCAGAGCAATGGTTTCCGATTTTGTGTGTATTGGAATCGGTTACTTTCATACATTTCATATATGATTTATGACGGATAATAGTAGTATGTGTAATAGGCTAACTTTGTGGTTGTAGACATAAGATCCAACTATTATGACTATGTGTGATTGTGTATGATGATTGTGTGTGATTGTATATATTATTTGAATCCTCTGGGTTGACGAGGCCATTAGTATTTAATTATAATTAATTACGGTAAATGTTAGCCGCTTATTTTAATTTATTTCGATCTAGATTTTATGTACACTCCTTTGTGGAGTATTCGATTGATATAAATTAAAATATTTTTTTCTCGGCTCAGTTCCCTACTTGCGCGGCTAAAGGAGGAGGAGGAGACGAGGTGGCAACACGATTGGAGGCGTATTGGAGAACAAAAGCAATAATAGTTGGAAATTTAGATTTTCATATTTATTGCTTGTTGTTTAATATGCTTGTTGTGCATGCTTGTGAAAATTCCTCGGTTTTTAAAAATAACTAAGTGGGTGAGAGAATCTTTGAGTCTCGTGGCCTCCATTACTAATTTGATAAGTGATGCATACAAACTTGCGCGTTGACTTTGAGTGCCTTCCTCCTTATCGGATGAATTTGTTTTGCGGATCACTAGATCAAATATGATTTTAGGAAATTATTTAGGAGCGTGTGATTTTCCCCCATCGGAAGGGGCATAATCAAAGATAATTGACTTAGTATCATGTAATGGTGTACACTTAGATGCAATTAATAGTATCCTCCCCATCGGAGTCACTGCTATTATTTCTATGACCGAAGATAAACCAACTATTAATTTTATTTGTCAAAAAGTAAGGTTGATAAGATAATAAAATTAATGGGTAAAACCTCCTCTTATAAATGTTCGAATTAGTATACGTCCACACTATCGTGGCATTCTAAATTCACAGTGTTTTGAGGTGTTGGTGAATTTAAAATTTTATTATTTGAGGAATAAATATTATTTTAAGTTATAATATTTTGACCACTATGTGATTCTCAGATTTTTCAAAATGGCTTTCAATCTCCTTGCTGTGATTTTAAAAGAAAACAAACTTACTGGTCCCAATTATATTGATTGGAAAAGGAACTTGGATATTGTCTTGACTGCTGAGGAGTACAAATTTGTACACTTTGAGATATGTCTCACTAAGCCCGCAGATGATTCTAGTGATGAGGAGAAAGAACGTTATAAGAAGTTGTTAGTGATATGAGAGAAGTGTCCTAAGGCAATCGCCTTATGATTGTAAATATTTATTTTAATAAATGATAATTCACTATTTGAGTATACATGTTTGTGTATTTGATTGGGATCTTAAACTCATCTACTGAATGTCCGCAATACAACTCACAGCATAAGAGAATTTGTGATGAGATCACAACTAGTGATTATCTCTAAATGTGCAAATGTGAAGTATTGAAAATATCCCTAGTCGATGAATTGATAAATACGGACACTATCAATTATGTTGAGACTAGCATGGGTTATTCTCTAATCAGCTGATTCTCACTGGCTGGCGACATTGGGATGTCTGGAGATAAACATGGATGCTAGTTAAGGGAACTAGTTCATTGGAGTGACTAGCTGTATGACTTCATATGGTTATCTATATAGATATGTCAATGAAGTTCTTACTGCGGCTTAAGTGCGATGTTCCTTTGACTTGCAGTGTTCAAGTCATCTTGGTCATGGAGACTTATACTTTAACATCTTAAGCAAGCATCTCCAAGGAGGTGTGGACCCAGGATGATTGGGTATAAGCCGAAGTGCCCGAAGATGTTTGAACAACCTACAAAGGATTCACCACTCCTTCCGAGGAGATGTATACCAGGCCTATCGTCGGATTGTTACTCAAAGCCTCTGGCCAGAGCATATCATGTTTAGAGTGCGAGTCTCTAAAATACATGAGAGTAATTAGAAATCCAAAGGACGAGAAAGACATTACTTGGGCTAGGTGTGACGTAGTCAGTCTAGTGGGGACTGACACAAACAGACCATGTCCTGAACCAAGTGTGTATAAGATGGTGAAGGGAATGAGGCATGATTCATTATAGCTGCTGAAGAGTTTCGGAATTCTTTCTGAGGTCAACCATTGATCTTTCGATTAATTGGGGGTCATGATGTACTACTAGGTGCCACTCATGATCGTTCTATAATTAGTTAATTATAGACGGCCAACATAAATCGAAAGCCTATTTAGTCACACGCACTACGAGTAATCCAAGGGATTTAAAACGAGTTGAAAAATAGATTTTCCGATCAAGAGAAATAAGTTGAATCTGAATTTATCAGAGGCGCAATGGAAGCTAAAAATGGCTAAGTCTTTTGAAGGCTTATTGGGCGAATTAAATGAGTTTAATTCGCGATCGGTTCGGTTTGAATTGGCCGGCCACTACAAAGGGGATAAACCAATTTATTTGGTTTAATTAATAAAATAAATCTAGCGCGATTTGTTTTATAAATTATGGATAAATAAATTTGTATAAAGAAATTTATATAAATAAATTTATACAAATTTATTCTTTTTATGGAAATTAAAATGATCCATGGAATGGTTTATTTTAATTTTATAAAATCAATTATGAATTGATTTTTTCATAATAAGAATGTTTATAAATTTCTTATAAAATTTATTCCATAATTAAAGGAGAGAAGTATTTGTTTTATTATAAAGTTAGTTATAATAAAACTAGGCATAACGGAATTATTCATAAGAAAGATTATAAGATAAATTTCTTAAGAAAATTAATTCCGTTAATTCCGTTAAGAGAAAGACTTGGCAAGGGAGAAGCAACTATATAAGGAACCAAAGGCAAGCCTTGAATTCCCAATCAATTAATCAAGAGATTAATTGCTCTCTCTCTCTCTCTCTCTCTCTACACGCCCCTCTCTCTCTAGGGCCAGCGCCCCTCTCTCTCTAGGGCCGGCTCTCTCTCCTCCCCTAGGGCCGGTGCAACTCCCAAGGTGGGTGTGAGCTTCATCCACCAAGACGACCTCGGAGAAGAAGAAGCGGATCACATTTCCTTCCTTCTCGGAATTTAGATTCCAACTCTTGGTGGTTAGTTTCCTTTCTTCTTTCTTGATCTTCTAGTTGTGCCTTTAGAGATCTAGTAGTTCTCGTTGACACAAAACTCGTGACTTTGCGAAGTCATCCCGAAGAGAACTCGGCGTGGACGCGAATAGAGGCGAAGCTTCCAAGGGACGCTACGGTTGGATCTCGTCCCTTACTTCGAGTTACGCGAGGTACTTAGTAAATTAGTTTACTTTTTCACAAATTTTTATTTTATGATCATGTCCACACACCATAAGGTTGCATGCTAGATACGTGGTTAGAATAATTTGAGAAATTATTTTATGCTAATTCTTCCGCTGCACGTAAAAATTTAGCATTTTACGAACCCGTATCCTTGTCAACATCCACCCGGTCCCAACAGTGGTATCAGAGCCGGTTAGTGTTCGACATAATCATATAATTGTTTTGCGAAAAACTTTGTCATGATCTCAATTTTGGAATAAATTTTCAATTATGGAAACTTTAAAATTATAATAAATTTTAGATTTAGGAATTTCTATGTTTGGAAATCCTCATGAAATTTCTCAAACTTTTGAAATTTTCTAGTTTCTGAAATTTTATAATAATTATGAAAACTTCCCATCTTTGGAAACTTTCCAATTTTTGAAAATTTTCAATTTTAGAAATTTTCCAATTTTGGAAATACGTAAGTTTTCTTTGTACCAGAAACTTACAATTATTCTGAAAACGTATTTATGAAATCTCGCAATTTTGGGTACTTTCTTTCACGAAAGTCTAGACAAATTTATGGATAGTTAATTGACAATTAAATTTGAATTTGTTTTTAAATTGACAACAAAATTCTTTATTTTGAATTGAGCCTCGGGGAGCCGTACAATTTAAAGTTAGTTGTTGTAATTTAATTTACCAATTTTAAATGAAATTGTCATGTTTGATTTGGATTGAGCCTCGGGGAGTCGTCCAAATTGGATTTACAACAAATTACTTTTCTTTGGGTATCTGAGCCTCGGGGAGCCACCCTTAGAAAACGATTTGTTGTAATTAATTAAATCCATGAATAAAATATGTTTAAGAGGTGATGCTCTTACATATTGTTGTCTCCAAAATTAATTATGAAAATGGTTTCCTATAGAGTTTCTTAAATGAGATTTTCATGAAAATAATATGTGGTTGAATTAAGGGATTTGTCTCTTAATTTAATAAGATTTGATTTAGAGAAATCAAAGTCTTAAAACATATTATTTCCGAAATTGATTATGACAATTTAGGAAATTGTTTCCCAAAACAATTCCTTAAATAAAGTATGAAATTAGAATTAGGAAATCCGGTTCCTAATTCAAATAATGAGACTTGATAAATTAAGTCACATACGTACTTTATTAAGGAAATCGTTAGTCATGACATAATTCTATGTCATGAATGTGCTTAGAAAAGAAAGAATGAGACCCAAAACCCCTTACAAAATATTAAGGCCAACACCTTCTATTAATATGGTTAGAATCGGAGTTTTGTTTCTCGTTTGGGTTGATGGACACATCCATGCCCAGCTTGAACCTCAACATGTTCAAACCATGGAATTAGTTTATGGATAATATAGTTGGAGTCAGAGGTCAATCCTTAGTTTTGGTTGTTGGACACATCCAAGCCTGACTAAACGGTTGAATGAGCTCCAACCATATTAAAACTATTTCTTGATTAATGGGTCAGCCTTAAGCTTGGAGAATCGATTTGTTGTGCCACAGCCAAGGTCGATGCAAAGAGAGGTGCAGTTGGGTGCTATGTATAAAGTTGCATACTTGTTAATGAGTTAACAACCCAATGATTTATGCTAACATTCAATTAGTTGATAGCATAAAGTGATAGTTATATATATGTGATGTGTAATCGGTATAATTACCTACCTTCATAGCTAAGAAAAACTTGATGGCCACAGCCATGGTTGTTCTTATCTATGGTTGGATATCAACCTATTTGGAGATGCTCCTACAATCTCCCGAATTGATAAAAAAGGGTTATTCAATTTGATAAATAAATAGGATTTTAATTAATGTATATTGATACATTCTTTATCATTCTTCTCACATAAGCTCAATTTGTGTTTCTAGGTTAATCACTCGATCATGTCTTCTCTGAATTTGCGTTCCATTTTGGACACCAATAAACTGACTGGGCCAAACTTCATGGAATGGCTTCGAAACCTGAGGATAGTCCTCAAGTCAGAGAAGCTTGCTTATGTCCTTGAAGATCAACTTCCTAACCAACCTCCTGAAGGTGCAACTCCAGACCAGCTAGTGGCCTATCAGAAACATGTGACCGATTCTGAACTTGCGAGTTGCATCATGCTAGCCTCTATGATACCTGAGCTGCAAAAACAGCATGAGCATATGGATGCTTATACCATCATCTTCCATCTTCATGAGTTGTTTGAGGAGCAGGTGAGATCCGAAAGGTTCGAAGTCTCCAGACTCCTCTTCACCACTAAGATGCAGGAAGGCACTTCTGCCTCGCAGTTTGTGCTAAAGATGTTGGGGTACATTGAGCGACTGAACACACTCGGTTTTGCAATGGATCATGAACTAAGTATTGACTTAATTCTGAGTTGTTTGCCCAAAAGTTATTCACAATTTATTATGAACTATCGGATGAACAAACTAGAGACCACCATTCCCGAGTTACTCAACTTGCTGAAGACTGTGGAGCCTTCTGTAAAGCCGGATCAAAAGGCGGTACTGTTAGTTGGTTCCTCGAAGAAATGTTCTAAGAGGAAGGCCAAAGAACAGAATAAAGGAAAGAAGAAAAAGGCCAAAAAGACTGAAAAGAAACCAAAAGGAACTTGCCATCATTGTGGCAAGGAGGGTCACTGGCGAAGAAACTGCAAGATTTATCTTGAGTCCATGAAGAATAAGGCATCCGATGCCCCATCCTCTTCAGGTATCTTCGTTATTGAATGTCACTCTATTTCCTCAAATACCTGGGTACTTGATACTGGGTGTAGCTCACATATATGTAATGACATCAGGGGCTAAGGAATAGAAGAAGACTCGTCAAAGGAGAAGCAAATCTGCGAGTTGGAAATGGAGCAAAGATTGCTGCTGTTGCCATCGGAACATATTTACTAAAGCTCCCCACTGGACGTATCTTAGAATTGGATAATTGTTATTTTGTTCCTTCGTTAATAAAGAACATTGTATCTATTTCATGTTTGAATGAAAAGGGTTATCATTTAACTTTTAGTAACAATTGTTGTTACATAACTTTAAATGACGTTCTTTGTGGGAATGGAACTTTGTACAATGGCATCTACACGTTAGATTTATCCAGTGACGTTTTCAATAACGAAGTTAGCAATAAACGTGCTCGAACAGATAATCGAATAGACTCCTACACTTGGCATTGCCGTCTTGGCCATGTAAGTAAGAAACGCATGACCGAATTACACCGATGTGGAATTTTGAAATCATTTGAACCCGGTTCATTTGATACATGCGAATCATGTTTAAAAGGCAAGATGACTAAATTACCCTTTTCCGGAAAAGGTAATCTAGTGGGAGAATTGCTTGGTCTAATACATACTGATGTATGTGGACCAATGTCAACTCTTGCACAAGGAGGCTATAGCTACTTCATCACCTTTATCGATGATCACTCACGATTCGGGTACGTGTTCTTGATGAAACACAAATCTGAAGCCTTTGAGAAATTCAAAGAGTTCAGAAATGAAGTAGAGAAACAGCTTGGCAAAAGTATTAAAATACTTCGATCCGATCGGGGTGGTGAATACTTAAGTCAAGAGTTTCAAGATTATCTTAGGGACAATGGGATATTGTCCCAATGGACTCCGCCGTATACACCACAGCATAATGGTGTATCTGAGAGGCGCAACCGAACCTTGATGGACATGGTTAGGTCAATGATGAATCATGCAACTCTTCCAAAATCCTTTTGGGGCTATGCACTTAAGACAGCTGTTTACTTGCTAAACAGAGTCCCGACCAAGGTAGTCTCTACTACTCCATATGAGACATGGAATAGTAAGAAACCCCTTAACT
>JAGFNQ010001810.1:253262-457513 GCA_024364735.1 Boesenbergia rotunda | reverse complement strand
AACTCATTATACCCAATCATCCTGGGTACCTCCTTGGAGATGCTTGCTTAAGATGTCAAAGTATAATCTCCATGACCAAGATGACTTGAACACCGCAAGTCAAAGAACATTGCACTTAAGCTGCCAGTAAGAACTTCACTAACATATCTATATGTAGACTACCATATGAAGTTTTACAGCAGTCACTCCAATGAACTAGTTCCCTTAACTAACATTCATGTTTATCTCGGACATCAATGTCACCAGCCAGTGAGAATCAGCTGATTAGAGAATAACCCATGCTAGTCTCAACAGCATTGATAGTGTCCGTATTTATCAATTCATCGACTAGGGACAATTTCAATACTTCACAATTGCACATGTAGAGATAATCACTAGTTGTGAATTCATCACAAATTCTCTCATGCTGTGAATTGTATGCGGACATTCAGTAAATGAGTTAAGATCTCAATCAAATACACAAACATGTATACTCAAATAGTGAATATTCATTTATTAAAATAAATGATTACATCATAAGGCGATTGCCTTAGGACACTTCTCTCATATCACTAACAAACTCTCACTTGGCCTAATGCAATCGCTACGGTACCCAATACCACAGGCTCTAACATGACCCTCAAACTTGCTTTGAGGCAAGGCCTTAGTTAAAGGATCCGCTAAATTCCTATCAGTGGGGAATTTTCTCAATTGTATATCATTCCTACTTATAATCTCTCTGATCAGATGATAGCGGCGAAGCATGTTTGGATCGCTGATGAGACCTTGGTCCTTTGCTTTGCAATAGTCCATTGTTGTCGCGTAAATGGTATTGCTTCATCAATGGTTGGAACCACACCATGTTCTGAGACAAACTTCTTGATCAAGACTGCTTCCTTGCTGCTTCCGAAACTGCAATATATTCCGGTTCTGTGGTAGAATCCGCTACGGTATCTTGTTGGAACTCTTCCAACTTATTGCGCCTCCATACAAATAAATACGTATCCGGACTGAGATTTGGAATCATCCTTATCTGTCTGGAAACTGGCATCTGTATACCCACGTATTACCATATCACCTTCTCCATATATTAGGAACACATCCTTAGTTCTTCTTAAGTACTTAAGGATTGTCTTGACAGCCGCCCAATGATCCATCCCTGGATCAGACTGTATCTCTTGTGACGCTCAGAGCATACGATACATCGGGCCTAGTACATAACATAGCATACATGATAGATCCTATCGCGGATGCATAAGGAATCTTATTCATGCAAATCCTCTTGTCTTCTGTGCGCGGACACATAGACTTCGAAAGGTTGATCCCATGCCTGATGGGAAGGTAACCTTTCTTGGATTCCGACATGCTAAACCTTTTAGCACTCGTCTATATATGTAGACTGCGAAAGACCAAGCAACCGTTTTGATCTATCTCTATAGATTCTAATCCCAAGGATATAGGTTGCTTCTCCCAGGTCTTTCATGAGAAAGTTTGGACAACCAAATTTTAACTGATTGTAAGACTGATATATCGTTTCCTATAAGTAATATGTCATGACATATAACACTAGGAATACGACTGCACTCCCACTAACCTTCTTGTACACACAAGGTTCGTCAGGATTTTGTGAGAAATCAAACTCTTTGATTGTCTCATCAAAACGGATGTTCCAGCTCCTGGATGCTTGCTTCAGTCCATATATGGATCGTCGAAGCTTGCATACTTTGGTTTTATCAACCGATGCGAAACCTTCAGGTTGTATCATGTATACATTCTCAAGCAGGTTTCCATTAAGGAAAGCTGTTTCACATCCATTTGCCATATCTCATAATCATAATGAGCTGCTATGGCCAGGAGCATCCGAATGGATTTAAGCATAGCTACTGGCGAATAGGTTTCGTCATAATCAATTCCTTGTTTCTGACGATATCCTTTTGCCACTAATCTGCCTTAAAGGTAACAACATTACCTTCCATGTCGGTTTTCTTCTTGAAAACCCACTTGCACCCTATGGCTTAATCCCTTCAGGTGGGTTAACCAAGTCCATACTTGATTTTTGTACATGGAATCCATTTCCGACTTCATGGCTTCAAGCCTTATCCCTTTCTAAATTTTCAAACATCTTCATAACTGATAGGTTCGTCATCGTTAATGAGTAACACGTCGTTCGATTCACTTATGAGAAATCCGTATCTCTCTGGAATATTGCGTGTCCTATCAGACCTACGAAGAGTGGTGTTGTTTTAGGTTCAATGATAGCTCATCATTATGAGTTATTGTTGTGGGTCTAGACTAGGTGTCTCTGTAATGTCTATTGGAGTCCTTGAACTTCTTCAAGTTCAATGCTACTCCCACTGTTTTCTTGTAAAAGAAATTCTTTTTCCAGAAATACAGCATGCCTTGAAACAAACACCTTTTGTTCCAAGGGATGATAGAATTGGTAACCCTTCGTTTCCTTAGGGTATCCAATAAATAGACATTTATCAGACTTAGCATCCAATTTGTCTGATACAGTCCGCTTACATAAGCAGACAACCCCATATCTTAAGGTGAGATTAATGAGGTTTTCTTACTATTCCACGTCCATATGGAGTAGTAGAGACTACCTTGGTCGGGACTCTGTTTAGCAAGTAAACAGCTGTCTTAAGTGCATAGCCCCAAAAGGATTTTGGAAGAGTTGCATGATTCATCATAGATCTAACCATGTCCATCAAAGTTCGGTTACGCCTCTCAGATACACCATTATGCTGTGTGTATATGGCGGAAGTCCATTGAGACAATATCCCATTGTCCCTAAGATAATCTTGAAACTCTTGACTTAAGTATTCACCACCCCGATCGGATCGAAGTATCTTAATACTTTTGCCAAGCTGTTTCTCTACTTCATTTCTGAACTCTTTGAATTTCTCAAAAGCTTCAGATTTGTGTTTCATAAGAACACATACCCGAATCGTGAGTGATCATCGATAAAGGTAATGAAGTAGCTATAGCCTCCTTGTGCAAGAGTTGACATTGGTCCACATACATCAGTATGTATTAGACAAGCAATTCTCCCACTGGTTACCTTTTCCGGAAAAGGGTAATTTGGCATCTTGCCTTTTAAGCATGATTCGCATATATCAAATGAACCGGGTTCAAATGATTCCAGAATTCCACATCGGTGTAATTTGGTCATGCGTTTCTTACTTACATGGCCAAGACGACAATGCCACGTATAGGAGTCTATTTGATTATCTATTCGAGCATGTTTGTTGCTAACTTCGATATTGAAAACGTCACCGGATAAATCTAACGTGTAGATACCATTGCATAAAGTTCCGGTCCCATAAAGAACACCATTTAAAGTTATGTAACAGCAATTGTTACTAAAAATTAAATGATAATCCTTTTCATTCAAGCATGAAATAGATACAATGTTCTTTATTAGTGAAGGAACAAAATAATAATTATCCAATTCTAAGACAAGTCCAGTAGGGAGCTTTAGCAAATATGTTCCGATGGCAACAGCAGCAATCTTTGCTCCATTTCCAACTCGCAAATTCGCTTCTCCCTTGACGAGTCTTCTTCTATTCCTTAGCCCCTGTATGTCATTACATATATGTGAGCTACACCCAGTATCAAGTACCCAGGTGTACAAGGAAATAGAGTGACATTCAATAACGAAGATACCTGAAGAGGATGGGGCATCGAATGCCTTCTTCTTCAAGGACTCAAGATAAACTTTGCAGTTTCTTCGCAGTGGCCCTCCCTGCCGCAGTGATGGCAAGTGCCTTTTGATGCTTTTCAATCTTTTTGGCCTTTTTCTTCCTTCCCTTATTTGTTCTTTGGGCTTCCTCTTAGAGCCTTTCTTTGAGGAACCAACTAACAGTTCCGTCTTCTGATCCTGCTTTACAGAAGGCTCTACAGTCTTCAGCAGGTTAAGCAACTCAGGAAGGGTAGTCTCCTGTTTGTTCATCCGATAGTTCATCACAAACTGTGAGTAACTCTTGGGCAAACAATGCAGAATTAAGTCAATACTTAGTTCGTGATCCATTGCAAATCCGAGTGTCCTAGTCGCTCAATGTACCCCAACATCTTCAACACAAACTGTGAAACAGAAGTACCTTCCTACATCTTAGAGGTGAAGAGGAGTCTGGAGACCTCAAACCTTTCGGATCTGCCTGCTCGTCAAATAGCTCATGAAAATGGAAGGCGATGGTATGAGCATCCATATGCTCATGCTGCTTTTGTAGCTCAGGTACCATAGCGGCCAGCATGATGCAACTCGCAAGTTCAGAATCGGCACATGTTTCTGATAGGCCACTAACTGGTCTGGAGTTGCATCTTCAGGAGGATGGTTGGGAAGTTGTTCTTCAAGGACATAAGCAAGCTTTTCTGCCTTAAGGACTATCCTCAGGTTTCGAAGCCAGTCCATGAAGTTTGGCCCAGTCAGCTTATTGGTGTCCAAAATGGAACACAAATTCAGAGAAGACATGATCAGGTGATTATCCTAGAAATACAAATTGAGGTTATGTGATGAGAATGATAAAGAATGCATCAATATACGTTAATTAAATCCTATTTATTTTTCGAATTGAATAACCCTTTTTATCAATTCGGGAGATCGTAGGAACATCTCCAAATAGGTTGATATCCAACCATAGATAAGAACAACCATGTCTAGAGTCTATCAAGTTATTCTTAGCTATGAAGGTAGGTAATTATACCGATTACATATTATACATATGTAACTATCACATTATGCTATCAACTAATTGAATGTTTGCATAAATCATTGGGTTGTTAACTCATTAACAAGTATGCAACAATATACATAGCACCCAACTGCACCTCTCTTTACATCGACCTTGGCTGTGGCACAACAAATCGATGCTCCAAGCTTAAGGCTGACCCATTAATCAAGAAATAGTTTTAATATGGCTGGAGCTCATTCAACCGTTTAGTCAGGTTTGGATGTGTCCAACATGCAAAACTAAGGATTGACCTCTGACTCCAACTATATTAATCATAAACTAATTCCATGGTTTGAATATGTTGAGGTTCAAGCCGGGCATGGATGTGTCCATCAACCCAAACGAGAAACAAAACTCCGGTTCTAACCATATTAATGGAAGGTATTGGCCTTAATATTTTGTAATGGGTTTTGAGTCTCATTTTTTTCTTTTATACACATTCATGACATATAATTATGTCATGTTCTAACGATTTCCTTAATAAAGTATGTATGTGACTTAATTTATCAAGTCTCATTAATTGAATTAGGCACCGGATTTCCTAATTCTAATTTCATACTTTATTCAAGGAATTGTTTTGGGAAACAATTTCCTGAATTATCATAATCAATTTCGGAAATAATATGTTTGAGACTTTGATTTCTCTAAATCAAATCTTATTAAATTAAGAGACAGATTCCCTTAATTCAACCACATATTATTTTCATGAAAATCTTATTTAAGGAAATATACTCTATAGGAAACAATTTTCCTAATTAATTTTGGAGACAATAATATGTAAAAGCATCACCTCGTAAATCAAATAAGGAAATTATCGTTTAAGAATCACCTCAAAAATTTCCAAGATTTGATCACATATTTTATTTATGGAAAATTAATATCAATAACTTAATTTGGACGGCTCCCCGAGGCTTAATCTAAATTAAACATTTGACAGCTTAAATTCAATTTAGAAAAGTTAATTATAACAACTAACTTTAAATTGGACGGCTCCCCGAGGCTCAATCCAAAATAAAGAATTTTGTAAATAATTTAATTTCTAATTATAAATTTAAATGCCAATTAATATTCCCATAATTTGTCTAGACTTTCTTGAAAGAAAGTGCCCAAAATTGCGAGCTTTCCATCAATGGAAAGTTTCTAAAAATAAAAGGTTTTCAGAATAATTGTAAGTTTCTGGTACAAAGAAAACTTACGTTTTTCCAAAATTGAAAAATTTCCAAAATAGGAAATTTTCAAAATTGGAAAGTTTCCAAAAGTGGAAAGTTTTCACAATTATCTTAAAATTTTAAAAACAGAGATATTTTAAAAGTTTGCGAAATTTCATGAGGATTTCCAAACTTTGAAATTCCTAAATCAAAATTTTACCATAATTGGAAAGTTTCCATAATTGAAAATTTTCCAAAATTGAGATTATGATAAAGCTTTCCGCAAAACAATTATATGATTATGTCGAACACAAACCTCGGCTCTGATACCACTGTTGGGACCGGGTGCATGTTGACATGGATGCGAGTTCGTAATTTTAAAATTAATTACGTGCAGCGGAAGGTTTAGCATAAATAATTTCTCTAATTATTTAACCACACATCTAAGCATGCAATTTTATCTTGTGTAAACATGTTCATATATATTAGATTTTGCAGAAACATAAACTAATTTACGTATTACCTCGCGTAACTCGAAGGAAGGGACGAGATTCAACCGTAAGCGTCCCTTGGAAGTTCCGCCTCTATTCGCGTCCATGCCGAGTATCTTCGGGATGACTTCGCAAAGCTACACGTTTCGTGTTCTCGAGAACTACTAGATTCTCCGTGAACGCGACAAGAAAAACCAAGAGAGAAGTCGGAAGACTAACCACAAAAGGATGGCCGGAATCAAAATTCTGGCGAAGCAAAAAAAGAGGCCTGCGGCAAAAAGATCCTTGCGGCAAACTCTAATTCCGGCAGAACCTTCTTCCGGCCAAGAGATGGCCGGAGCTTCCTTCTCCGGCAGCAGGTGGTGATCGGCAGGGAAAGGGCAGGGGCGGCCGGCTGGTGCTCCTTCTTGGGGCTGGTTGGTGCACGGCAAGAAGGGGAGAAGAGAAGGAGAGAAAGAGAGCCTATGCCTTCATCTCTTCGATTATCACTCAAGCCTTGCCTTGGGTCCTTTATATAGTGGCCTCTCAACCATCAAGCCTCTCAAATATGGAATAACTTATTCTATCATGTCATGTTTGATTTTATATCATGGTTAAAATCATATTTTAATTCATGATAAAAATCAATCAAGTCTCTTCTCTCCTATGGAATAAATTTCCTTATCATGGTAAATCAATCCATGATTGATTTTATAAAATAAACCAATCCATGGTTCATTTTAATTTTCATGAAAAATAAACCAAACCTTGGTTTATTATATAAAAATTTATATCATCTATAATTTTATAAAACAAAACCACACTTGGTTTATTTTATAAATTGAACCAAAACCTTGGTTCTCTCCCTTTGTTGTGGCCGGCCATGCAAAGAGGATGGAGGCCCTCTTTGGTCGGCCCATCCAAACCAAGCCCCAATGAATTAAACTTATTTAATTAATCTATTAAGTCTTCAAAAGACTTTAGCCATTTTACGCTTCCGATGCGTCTCTGAAAAAATTCAGATTCGACTTATCGTTTGCCTCAACCAAACCTAATCTCTCTTGATTGGAAAAATTCAATTTTCAATTCGTTTTAAATCCCTCGGATTACTCGTAGTGCGTGTGACTAAATAAGCTTTCGATATATGTTGGTCGTCTACAATTAATCAATTAATTATAGAACGATCATGAGTGACACTTAGTAGTACATCATGATCCCCAATTAATCGAAAGATCAACGGTTGACCTCAGAAACAATTCTGAAACCCTTCAGCAGCTATAATGAATCGTGCCTCATTCCCTTCACCATTTTATACCCACTTGGTTCAGGACATGTTCTATGTGTGTCAGTCCCCACTAGGCTGACTACGTCACACCTAGCCCAAGTAACGTTTTTTCGTCCTACGGATTCTAATTACTCTCATGTATTTAAGAGATTCATACTCTGAACATGTCATGCTCTGGCTAGAGGCTTCGAGTAACAATTCAACGATAGGCCTCGGGTATACATCTCCTCGCAAGGAGTGGCGAATCCTTTGTAGGCTGTTCAAATATCTTCGAGCACTTCGGCTTATACCCAATCATCCTAGGTCCACACCTCCTTGGAGATGCTTGCTTAAGATGTCAAAGTATAAGTCTCCATGACCATGATGACTTGAACACCGCAAGTCAAAGGAACATTTCACTTAAGCTGCAGTAAGAACTTCACTGACATATCTATATGTAGACTACCATATGATGTTTTACAGTCAGTCACTCCAATGAACTAGTTCCCTTAACTAGCATTCATGTTTATATCCGGACATCTCAATATCACCAGCCAGTGAGAATCAGCTGATTAGAGAATAACCCATGCTAGTCTCAACAGAATTGATAGTGTCTGTATTTATCAATTCATCGACTAGGGACAATTTTAATACTTCACAATTGCACATGTAGAGATAATCACTAGTTGTGAATTCATCACAAATTCTCTCATGCTGTGAATTATATTGCGGATATTCAGTAAATGAGTTTAAGATCTCAATCAAATACACAAACATGTATACTCAAATAGTGAATATTCATTTATTAAAATAAATGATTACAATCATAAGACGATTGCCTTAGGACACTTCTCTCATATCACTAACATCTTCCACCGGCTATCGTCCCTCGGATGCGCACGCAAGCCCTCGACTTGCCTCCATGCCACCCTTCACGTGTGCCTTTTGAAGTCCACTTCCCGGCTTACCTTTGGAGTCCTCTTCCCTCGGCTCTCATCCCTTCATGACTCAGCTGACTCTTCACCAGCAGTCTCGACTATTACCTTCACGCCCTCTTCGTCTTCAGCCCTCGTCCCTCAGATGTGCATACAAGCCTCCAGCTTGCTTCCATGCATCCTTCATGTACGCTTCGAAGTCCACGTCCTTTGGCTCATCGTCCCTACTATACCATGGTTCCTCATGTTCACACAAGCCTCCAGCTTGTCTCCATGCCACCTTTCACCGTACCGAAGCCATCCAACTAAGTCAATATGTGTAACCTGCAAATCCTGCATATTCACATACACATATTAGATCACAAGGGTAAACCTAACTTAAAACCTTTGCTTAAACATCAAAACACATGGTCACTCCGGACCATAAATTGCCTCAACAATCTCTTCCTTTTTGATGTTTGGCAATACGTTTAAGTTAGGGAAAACAAATAGCAATAAATAGCAATAACAATGCTAAACAATCATTTGGACTTACGTTGCCAAGGCTCCACCTTGGACTTACACCACCAATGCATATGCAATGCAAACACTCATGGATCCTATCCCAATGCATCCCCACACATATCCTTCCCAAGTTAGGAATTTTACCAAAACAGACTTTTTAAAGCCTTCCCAAGTCTCCCCCTACATTGGACTTACAAAGGTTTTTTAAGAACCTCTCCAACGTTCCCCTTACGCCAAGAATGAAGCAACATTGCTCCCCCTTCACCTAGGCTCCCCCTAGACCTAGGGTTTCTTGCAAAGGCATGTGTTTGGTTTCCCAAATTAAACCCAACACTTCTCCCCTTTGCCTAACATCAAAAGACTCCAACAATTTCCCCCTTATTGGACTCTTTAACCTTTAAATGATTATAAACACAGTGTACTAACCTCCCACAAGGTTCCACACTTGTTTCACATCAATTGAACATATTTCAGCTGCTGAACACCCAATCCAGCCTGTGTCAGTCGACTGCCCCTGGGCCAGTCGACTAGCACGCTGAAAAACTCAATTTCAGCTTTCTGAACCCAACTTCAGAAATGCGCCAGAAATTCTACAAACCTCCAAAAATTCTCAAATTTTGTGGAGAAGTTTATGGTACCCATACCTATTTGGGAAAAGTACATTCAACAATGTATTTATCACCATTCACAAGTTTGACACAAAACCCAAAACTTCCTAAGAAAATTAAAGCATAGCAAACAAGAGACAACCTACCCCTTGGCCTATGCCTTCTCCCAATTTTCAATTTTCACACCCAACACCAATTAAGTTTTACCCAACTTAACACCATATCACCAAGTTAAGTTCTACCCAACTTAACATCATAACACCAAATTAAGTTCTGCTCAACTTAACACTATTCATTCTTTCGTCAAGTTAAACCTAACTTAACACCCCAAGTTCTCCCCGTTTGACACCATAAAAAAATTGCCCTAAGCAATCCTACCCCTAGTGTCAAACAGAACTCAACATATTTCTGAAAAACCCCTCAGAAATCAACATACAGCCTTACCAGTCGACTGCTTCTGGGGTAGTCGACTGATACAGTCACCTTCTGAAATTCTAGCCCAATTTCAGAAACTTCCAGAAAATTCTAGAAAATCTGAAAAAATCTAAAAATTTACAAGCACATCTGTTAGGATATATCCTATCCTAGAAAAATATGGTTCCATGAATAATATCAAATGTGCTTGACTTTTGGTACAATATCTAATTTCCTCAAACATAGTCATTTTGTATCAACTTTGAAACCTAAACATAATTCCATGTGTTTGTCAACTCCATTCATTAATCTTTCACACATATAATTGCCTTCAATTCTCCTCTTTTTCATATGTATTCTTGATATGATAACAAACCTAGGGGTGTCAATTCGGGTGGGTCGGGTCGGGTTTGTTGAAAAATAAACTTAATTATTTATTTGTGGATAAAAATGAGGTGATGATATGATTGAGTTGAAAATTTAATTATTTATTTTGATAAGATAATAATTAGTGGAGATAAAATATATGAGATATGGTCTAGATTCAATGTATTTGGGGATAATACTTATCCAATAAAGCCTATAAATATGTAATGCTTCTAAGAGATTTTCAATGTGAAAAAATTATTTTGAGTAGTCTACCATCTTGTTTGCCTTCTTCTACAGAGTTTTTTTTTCCCTTCTCATTTTCCAACAATTTTTCCCTTCTTATTTCCAACAAAGTGGTATCAGAGCCATGTCGATGCTTCCTATCCCTCGTCTTGCTGACTTGAAGTATGGTAATTGGAGTATCCAAATGAGTGCCTTACTTGAGAGCGAAGGCTTATGGGATATTGTTGAAGGAGGGTATAAAGCCCCTCAAGAAGGAGTCGACCAAACGGAGGCACAGAAGACAACATTGGCGGAACAAAAAAGAAAAGATAAGAAAGCTCTTTTCTTTATCTATAAAGCTCTTGATGAAGCTACTTTTGAGAAAGTGGCCGAAGCTACAACTTCTAAGAAGGCATGCGAAATCCTACAAGTAGCATACAAAGGTGCCTTCAAATCTTGAGAAGGGAATTTGAATCGTTGGAGATGAAAGAGTCTGAAAATATATCAGACTATTTTACAAGAGTATTGGTCATTGTCAACCAATTGAAAAGAAATGGCGATGACATTGAAGATAGTCGCGTCGTAGAGAAAATTCTACGTTCGTTGGAGCCAAGGTACGATTATGTAGTTGCGGCCATAGAAGAATCAAAAGATGTAAAAGAAATGAAGGTACAAGAACTATTAAGCTCTCTACAAGCTCATGAAGCAAGAATGCAAAGAAGACGGAGAGAGCCTTTGGAGCAGGCTCTACAAACCAAGCTCACGATTGTTGACCAGAAAGAAGAGTCAAAGACCGAAGGTTCGCGAGAAAACGACGGTGGTCGTGGTGATTTCCGTGGGCGTGGCCGAGGTAGAGGCCGTGGCAGGGGCTTTGCTCGAGGCCGAGGAAGAAGCAATGACAACAATCAAGGTAGAGGCCAAAGGTATGACAAAAGAAATGTAAGATGTTATACTTGCAACAAATTTGGACATTATGTAACAGAATGCCGCTCTAACAATGTGCAAGGAAATGCTAATTACGCATCAAAAGAAGGCTATGACAATGATGTGGTTTTGCTAGCAAGGAAGGATGGAGATTCCACAAACAAAAATTTGTGGTATTTAGACTCCGGGGCAAGCAATCATATGTGCGGGCATAAAGATATGTTTGCTGAATTGGACGAAAGGGTGAATGGACAAGTCTCATTTGGAGACGCTTCCAAAATCCAAGTAAGAGGCGTTGGTAAGATTCTCATCAAACTTAAAGATGGAGCTCACACATATATCACCGATGTTTATTATGTGCCCGATATGAAAACAAATATTATTAGCCTTGGGCAACTGCTTGAAAAAGGTTTTGATATGCAATTAAAGGATGGTAGTCTTCGGTTGAGAAAACAAAACAAGCTTATTGCTCATATTTCTATGTCTAAAAATAGGATGTTTTCTTTTGATATTAATCATATTACTGCAAAGTGCTTAAGTGCATGCATGAAGAACAGTACGTGGCTATGGCATATGAGGTACGGACATGTGAACTTCAGAGCTCTAAAACTTCTTTCAAACAAAGGAATGGTAAATGGTCTTCCTCATATTGATGCTCAAGAGGATATTTGCGAAGGGTGTGTTCTTGGCAAACACCCAAGAGCAAGCTTTCCAAATGAATCGCACAACCGAACAAAGAAGCCTCTTGAACTCATTCATACAGATATATGTGGGCCAATCACTCCAACCTCCCTTAGAGGTCGTCGGTATTTCCTAACCTTTATTGATGATTTCAGCAGGAAAACCTGGGTTTATCTTTTGATGAATAAAGACGAAGCTTTTGAGAAGTTCAAGGAATTCAAAGGATTGGTAGAGAATCAATCCGGCTATACTATCAAGACGATGCGGTCAGATCGTGGTGGCGAATTCACATCAAAAGAATTTGAAAAATTCTGCAAAAATCATGGCATCTGGAGGCCTTTAACTGCACCTTACTCCCCTCAACAAAATGAAGTTGCTGAAAGGAAGAACCGAACTATTCTTGACATGGTTCGAAGTATGCTAAAAACGAAAGAAGTGCCTAAAGAACTTTGGGCCGAGGCGGTAAACTGTGCTGTTTATTTGCTAAATAGATGTCCTGCAGGGAATCTAGAAGGAGTTACACCTCAAGAAGCATGGACCGGATACAAGCCTTGTGTATCTCATTTGAAGATCTTCGGGTGTATTGCCTATGCACACATTCCGGATCAACGAAGAACGAAGCTTGATGATAAAAGCTTACCTTGCATTTTCATTGGCTATGATGCAAGATCGAAGGCTTACAGACTCTATAATCTAGTGAACAAAAGGATTATCATAAGTAGAGATGTTGAATTTCAAGAAGATGACGCTTGGAATTGGAGCACTAATATGGTGATGATTCAAGAAGAAGAGCAAGTGAAGAAGAAAGAACCAACTCCACCACCGTTGCCTACCTCTTCATCATCTTCGGATGAAGAAGATCCTCCTCCGCAAAAGACAAGGAGTCTTCGAGAATTATATGAGGTGACAACTCCACTTAATCTCATTTGTCTTTATGCTAATGAAGAGATTGTGTCTTTTGAAGAAGCTATTAAAGATAGCAAATGGAAGAAAGCCATGGATGAAGAGATGAAGGCAATTGAAAAGAATGAAACTTGGCATCTTACTACTTTACCTGATGGCCACAAACCCATTGGTGTGAAGTGGGTTTATAAAGTGAAGAAAAATGCTCAAGGAGAAATAGAAAAGTACAAAGCGCGACTTGTGGCAAAAGGCTACAAACAAAAGGCTGGCATTGACTATGAAGAAGTATTTGCTCCCGTTGCCCGAATGGAAACTATAAGGTTGATAATCTCCTTAGTCGTTCAACTAAAGTGGAAAATATTTCAGCTTGATGTCAAATCGGCGTTTCTTAATGGCTACCTAGAAGAAGAAGTCTATGTTGAACAACCGGCTGACTATATCAAGAGGGGGCAAGAAAGAAAGGTGTTGAAGTTGAAAAAAGCTCTCTATGGCTTGAAGCAAGCACCGAGAGCATGGAATTCAAGAATTGATGCATACTTCAAAGAAAATGGCTTTATGCAATGCCCTTATGAGCATGCTCTTTATGTAAGAGCAGATAATGGTAACATCTTATTGGTATCATTATATGTAGATGATCTTATTTTGACAGGAAATACACCTCAAATGATAAAAACGTTTAAGGAAGCTATGGCAAAAGCGTTTGATATGACCGATATGAGACTTATGTCCTACTTTCTCGGCTTGGAGGTGAAACAAGGAGTTGATGGAATATTTATGACTTAAGAACAATATGCCAAAGAGGTTCTCAAAAGATTTAGAATGGATGATTGCAATCCAATTAACACACCAGTGGACTGCGGAACAAAGCTATCCAAGGGTGACGAAGGAAAGACAGTTGATCCCACACTTTTCAAAAACTTGGTAGGAAGTTTGCGGTACTTAACTTGTACTCGACCGGATATACTATATGGAGTTGGTCTTGTGAGTAGGTTCATGGAGGAGCCTAGAGAGACTCATTGGAAGGCGGCCAAGCGAATCCTTCGTTATGTTCGAAGTACTCTAAATCACGGATTATTTTATTCTCACTCTAACAATTCTCAACTTATTGGATATTCGGATAGTGATTGGGGTGGAGACTATGATGACCGGAGAAGCACTTCTGGCTTTGCATTTTTCGTTGGAGATACGACATTTTCTTGGATGCCAAAAAAACAACCTATTGTTACTCTTTCCACTTGTGAAGCAGAGTACGTTGCGGCATCCTCATGTGTTAGTCATGCTATATGGCTAAGAAGTTTGCTAAAGGAGATAAAATTTGAACAAAATGAAGCAACTCAAATTTGCATTGATAACAAATCAGTAATTGCATTGGGGAAGAATCCAGTATATCATCAAAGAAGCAAGCATATTGATGTTCGCTTTCATTCTATTCGCGAACATGTGAAGAACAAAGATGTGGAGCTAGTCTATGTGAAAACTAAAGATCAAGTTGCTGACATCTTTACGAAGCCGCTGAAGTTTGAAGATTTTATTAAGATGCAGAATTTACTTGGAGTCACAAAATTAAGTTTAAGAGGGGGTGTTGAAAAATAAACTTAATTATTTATTTGTGGATAAAAATGAGGTGATGATATGATTGAGTTGAAAATTTAATTATTTATTTTGATAAGATAATAATTAGTAGAGATAAAATATATGAGATATGGTTTAGATTCAATGTATTTGAGGATAATACTTATCCAATAAAGCCTATAAATATGTAATGCTTCTAAGAGATTTTCAATGTGAAAAAATTATTTTGAGTAGTCTACCATCTTGTTTGCCTTCTTCTACAGAGTTTTTTTTCCCTTCTCATTTTTCAACAATTTTTCCCTTCTTATTTCCAACAGGGTTCGGGTCGGGTTAGAATTTTTTTTTTAAACTCCCAACCCGAACCCGACCCAAACCCGATTTCAACCTGAAACCCCCAAACCCGAACCTGAACCCGACCAACCCGACCTGACCCGAATAACCCGAAAAAACCGATTCAAAACGTCTTTTTTCGCCATTTTCCCTATAATTCTTCACTTTTATCTCAATATTTCATCATGATCATACTATATTGATATTAATATACATAAAAATATCTTAATTTTTAAAATAAAATTTGATTTAACCCTAAAAAATCTACAAAATATAAATTCGGGTCAACCCGAACCCGACCCGAACCCAACCCGAAAATTTTCAACCCGAAACCCCCCAACCCGAATCCGACCCGAACCCGAAAATTTTAAACCCGAACCCGATTTTTTTCGGGTCGATTCAGGTTGGGTCGTCGGGTCGTGTTCATTTTTGACACCCCTAAACAAACCTCCCCCTTCTTCTTATCTCTTTAACCTATATACATATGCACTTATCACTCTTCCTTGAATTCCATGATATTCAACAGAACCTCATTTCATACAATCAACATTAAATCATGAAGTAAAACTTTATTCAAGGAATATGAGAGCATAAACAAAGATTTTAATTCAAAGTCATATCCTATCATCCAATAGCAATTTATGAACTTCAAACCATATAAGCAATATCAAGCCCTAGCCTAAACTCTCATAACGTAACAAGAACCTTCCTTATGCTTTCAATTTTGCAAGTTCTTATTATCCAATATGCCTTTTCTATTTAACCCTACGGATCAATCGACTGCCCCCAGGGCAGTCGACTAGGAAAATGAACAAAATGTTTCTTAGGCCGGATCACTCGACTGCCCCTGGGGTAGTCGACTGGTAAAGCAAACAGAAAGTTTCCAGTCCTGGACTAGTCGACTGGTTCTGAACCAGTCGACTAGTACCTGAATTTTAGGTTTTCAGCTTAATTTCAGAAATGTCTAATTAATTTCACAAATCTCCTAAAATTCTGAAATTTCGTGGAGAGATTTGTGAAACCTATATCTACTTAGAAAAAAAATATGTTTTCAATCAAAACTACTCCGGATCCCAAGATTGGCACGAAATTTAACCCTTCCTAAGTTGTATCATTTAAACTTATTCAAAAATCCTAACTTTGGTCTCTCCTTGATGTTTCTTCTCATACCTGATCATAATACATTTCTAGCACTGAATTATATGACATTTACACATTAAACTCTAATTTTTATCAAACATAATCCAATTTTCATCTTTTTCTCCATGAAACTCCTTTTAATGTGTCAATTCCTTAGGATTAAGACTCACCTGAGTTTTTCAACCCCTTTGGCACATTTTATAATTCATCTAATCTCCTAGGAGAAAGCCTCTTGAGATCCATTTACCATGGATCCCAAAGACTCCTAGAACTTCCTCTTGAGTTCTTAGCCCTAGCCACCTCCCTAGGTAACTCAATCCACACTAGACCACACCAGTGTATCCATGGTGATTCTTGGCCTACAAAATTAACCTTCTTAATCTTAGACACCTTGTCTTTGGTTAAGTTCTTCTTTTTCCCTTTAAATGACACCCTTTTGTCATTTTTGGACATTCCCTCCTTGCCATAATCATATGCTACCTTGACATATTTCTTTTTATTGACATTGGAGCCCTTAGATCGGTATCCCAACCCCGATCTATCATTGTTGGGTTTTAGACTTTCCAACATCATATCTAAATCCTTAGATCCAACTGTGAATCTTTCTAAGGTCTTTTCCAATTTATCAAGTCTTGCCCTCAAGGCTTGATTTTCCCTTTCTAGGCTTTCAACCCTAGAATCCACATGTCCACCTTGGACATTCCTAGACCTGCCCATCTTCCTAGGCATATGTCTTCCCTTTTTGGGATTTATGCCTTGATCCTTAGGTACAAAGGTCTTGGGTTTATCATGATGCATGACCTTTCTAGGGTTTTGATCTACCTTGTTAATCCTATTTCTATCATGATACTTAAAACCAAAATTATGCATAAGCAAGCATTTTTCATTATTTCTAGCATACATAGATAAATTTGAAACATTCTTAGAATTAGGGATTACCTCCCTTACCCTTGGAGATCCCCCTTGATGTGAGCTTCTTTTCTTCTCTTCTTTCTTTTCCCATCTTCTTAAGTGCTCCATTTTCTTGAGCTTTCCACTCCTTGAGCATTTCATGTGGTAGTGTCCTAGCTCACCACACGTGAAACATCTAATTGTCTCCCTTTTCTTTTGGATTTCATCATTCCTACAACCCATGTTAGATTTAAAAGAAATTGAAATGGGTTTAGGATTTACCTCATTTTTCTTACCCCTTGAACACTTGTCCTTGTAGTGTCCCTTTTCATTACATCCAAAGCATATGATATGCTCTTTTGATTTGACTTTGGTGGGGGTTGGGGCTTTTTCTTGTTCTTATATGGATGAGGGTCTCTCCTCTCCCTCAATCCTTGAACTTGACACCTCTTCTTCTTCTCTTGATGAAGTGGGCGACCTTTCACTTTCTTCTTCCACTTCACTTGATGAGATGAGCAATTCTTCTTCTTCTTAGTCTTCTTGGACCATTGAATTTATTTCTTTGGGTTCTTCTTCTATTTGAGCTCGGGTAGGGTTCTTATATAATTCTTCCACTTTGTTCCACAACTCATAGACACTTTTATATTCCCCTATACCACTCAAAACATTATTAGGCAAAATGTTAACTAATATACCAATTACCTTTTCATTTGCCCTAGACTGTTCTTGTTGCTCCTTAATCTAATATCTAGGTCGGAGCTTCTTTCCGTGCTTGTCCCTTGGAATTTCGAATGGTTCCTCTATTGACATTATACACTCCCAATCCATTCCAAGCTACGTCTTCATCCTTGTCCTCCAATATCCAAAATCTTTATAGTCATAGGAGGGTGGTGTGTTGATATCATTCCCTAGCTTGTTTTCCATCATTTTCCCTCTAATATTCTTGCTCCCTCGGCGGTTAGTCCATATATGAGCGCACCAAGCTCTGATACCACTTGTTAGATCGTTGATGTCTTGCTAGAGGGGGGGGTGAATAGCAATTTTTCGTTTTCTTCTCTACCTACGTTGTTAGTGTGTAAGCGGAAATACAACAAAACAAAACTAACAACTAAACAATGCTAACACCACCTGATTTGCGTGGTTCGGAGATGATGCTCCTACTCCACGGCAGCCCGTAAGGTAGACGACCCCTCGATCCTTCGGCGGATCACCCCTTCCCCTCCAGCTAGCTCGTGTAGCTCCTTGTGGGTGGAGAAACCTCGCCACAAACCCAATTACACCTCTGAGCACCCAAGACTATTAATAAGCTCTAACCAAGCTTGTTTCGTCAGAGGTTCTCAGCCCAAACTGAGTTCTCTTAAATAGAACTCAAGGCTGAAAAACACCCGACCAGTCGACTGCTCCCAGGGCAGTCGACTGGTCCCACTGAAAATCGACCGTTGCAACTCAACGTTCAAATTTTCAGCCAACACAACCAGTCGCTACCAGTCGACTGCTCCCAGGGCAGTCGACTGGTCCAGGGTCAGAAGCATTCTGTGAGTTTCGAGTCTTGCTGGCAGTCGACTGACTTTCTCCCAGTCGACTGCCCAGCTTATACAACCACTCTTCCTCACTCCAACGACCCTCCTCCACGTGTGCCTTCAAGTCCACTCCCTTGGCTTTCCCCTTGAAGTCCTCTTCCACCGACTATCGTCCCTCGGATGCGCACGCAAGCCCTCAGCTTGCCTCCAAGCCACCCTTCACGTGTGCCTTTTGAAGTCCATTTCCCGGCTTGCCCTTGGAGTCCTCTTACCTCGGCTCTCGTCCCTTCATGACTCAGCTGACTCTTCACCAGCCGCCTCAACTATTGTCTTCACACCCTCTTCGTCTTCGGCCCTCTTCCCTCAAATGCGCACACAAGCCTCCAGCTTGCCTCCATGCCATCCTTCACGTACGTCTCGAAGTCCACGTCCCTTGGCTCATCGACCCTGTTATACCAACCAGAGTATGAAATAACAACCAGAGTTGTCTTGGTTCTGACTTTAAATTTCAAAATGAAATCCTAGATCGAACCGACGCCTACTGTTCCCTCTTCCGAGAAACGCGTCCTCACCTACTCCATGACTAACCCCTACCAAAGCTCTACGATTTAGTGGGAGTATCATTTAATTGAAGGCCTAATTAAATGATCTAGATATGATACTTATTTCTGCATATTTTACAATTGTAGATCATCATGTCGTCTAACACTTCAAATATTCTCTCTCTCCGATCTGTCCTTGAGAATGACAAACTCAACGGAGCTAATTTCTTGGACTGATACAGAAACTTGAGGATCATCCTCAAGAAAGAACGAAAATTGTACGTCCTAGAGCAGCCACTTCCAGAAGCGCCCACCACTTCCACCACTCGCGGGGAAATAGATGCTTACAAGAAGCATCAGGATGATGTACATGATGTATCATGCCTTATGCTTGCCACCTTGAACTTTGTGTGAGATTGTTGTAATCGATAGAGGGGGGGGTGAATATCGATAACGTAATTTTTCGGGAATACAAATTTAAATGCAGTGGAAAATACACAAATCAAACACGGTTAACGTGGTTCGTTTTACTTGATTCGGAGTCTGTAACAACTCCTACTCCAAGGTCTACGATCCTTAATTATTTTCGTTGGGCAATTCTATAGCTCAAAAAATGATGTACAAGTGTAGAAGTGTAAGTACAGAATAAATAACATATACTGACAACACTTAAGATGAGAGAAGCTTTGTCAGAGTGACATGTCGTCGATCTTGAACGTTATCGGCACAGAAGGCTTGAGCACGGAAGGTTATGGTAGCGTGTTTGAATGCTTGAGTTGATGTTGGAAGGAAAGGGGTGAAAGCCCTTTTATTGCTGCTTCTCCGGGGCCTGATAGCTATTGTGCGCCTACCACGTCACTCGATTTGGCTACATTCTTATCTGCAGACTCGGCCAGCGCTTATCTCCATTCATGGGGGCCTAGAACTACTCAGGCGCCTATGATCTCACGGGCGCCTGGGAGCTGACGTGGCGCAGCCACTAGAAGAACCCCTTCTGGGGCGCTTGATACCATTCGGGCGCTTGGGTTCGTGGGCACTTGAACCCTTTCAGGCGCTTGATATTGCAGCAGCCAACTTCTTTCAGCCTGCAACAAGGGTTAGTCCAAGAACACAATAATATAATAGATATGCATGAATAATAGCCAGAGCTGTCTTATTTCTGACTTTTGATTTCTAAATGAAATCCTAGGTCCAACCGACGTCTATTGTTCCCTCCTTCGGGGAACATGTCCTCACCTACTCCACTCTAGAAAAGTTATCTTTTGCCAACCGGCTCCTCCAGTTGCACTTTTGCTTGGCCTCCGAGACTCCTGAATCTCGAGATGTCTGTACCTCGACCCGACTCTATTTCTGTCCGCAGTTCTCGCTCGGCTAAGTCTCCTGCCCAATCTTCCAGATTAGGTCTTCAGTGCCCAGTCCCCGACCAGGTCTTCTTGTCCAATTGCTCGAACCAGGTCTTCATGCCTAACCCTTGGTCAGGTCTTTAGTACCCAGCCCTCGGCCAGGACTTCGTGCCCAATCCTCGACCAGGACTTCGTGCTCAACCTTGTAGGTCAAGACTTCGTGCCTAGCTCAACTAGGACTTTCGTGCACACTTAGTAAAATCATCAGATCACAATATAAACTTAACTTTGAACCCTTTACCATTATCAAAATCAAGTTCAATCTGGTGCTTTCGGCACCAACATTATCTCCAATGGCAACTACTCGGTGGCGCCTTCATCTATTGAGGGCGCCTATAGTCCTAACTAAGGCGCCTCATGCACTGTTCATCTGAGGTAAATTTTACAGAAATAACCCTACAAAATAAAGTTAGCACATGTATAGAACAGGAAAATTAGACAGTATTAAATAGATCCTGTCTTTCCAAAACTAGGATATGGTTAAAGGACTCAACATAGAGCTCCAAAATGGTTCTAAGTTGGATCCCTCCTATAGTCCCAATGGGGACTTGTCCTCACCAGATTTCACTCTTTCTGGCATTTACCTTACTTACTTGCCAAACATCTGGTCCTCCGAATCCGTTTAGACTTTTTCTAGTCTTGCTTAGTGTCTGATCAACCTGACCACTAAGACTTACCTACAACACTAAGTTAGCACAATATATATAAGAGACAGTTAAGTAAAATAGTGTTAGCAATATGTGTGATTCGCTGGTCTGGTCGACCGAGCGCGGTCGATCGAAAACCACTTAGTCAGACATTACCTAGGGTTACTCTAGGATTTTCCACTACTTAACTTCACTAAGACTACCATTGCCTGACTTCACTAACCAGGACTTCCATCATCTATCTTCACTCACTAGGGCGTCACTTCAGTCACTAGGACTTCCACCACATAACTTCACTCACTAGAGCCTAACTTCACTCACTAGGACTTCCAATGCTTGACTTCACTCACTAGGGCTTCCACCACCTAGCTTCATTCATTAGGGCCCAAACTCACTCACTAGGACTTCCATTCCTTAGCTTCACTCATCAGGACTCTCACTACCTAGCTTCATTCACTAGGGCCCAACTTCACTCACCAGGACTTCCCTTGCCTGACCTCTAGTTAGGACTAGTCACATGGTAAACTTGTCACCCCCTTGCCTAATCTTTAGTTAGGACTTATCACTTGGTAGACTTATAATCTCCAAATATCAAGTCCTGTTTAGATTAATCCTTTGGTCAAAATTAACTAGACTTAGGCACATTGTCAAACATCAAAATCCTAGATATCGAATGCACTAACACCATGTATAGAACAAGTAGAACAAACATACTCCCACTTGCACTAATCAACAAGGTTTTTCTTAAATCCAAATGAGTTAACCACTTGATCAAATTTTTGGTACCACTGATAAGCCATCTGTTTCAAACTATAAATGAACTTCTTTAATCTATATACTAAGTGCTTTGAATTCTCAGACTCAAAGTTCTCTAGTTGCTGCATACATATAGATTCTTCAATGTCTCCATCGAGAAAAGAAGTCTTTGCATCCATTTAATTTAGTTCCAAATCAAAATGAGCTACAAGTGCTATGAATACCCTAAGAGAATCTTTCATCGACACGGGTGAGAAATCTTATTATAATCAATGTATTCCTTTTGAGAGACTCCCTTGACAACAAGATAAGTCTTATATTTTTCAATATTGCCCCTTGAATCTTGCTTAGTTTTAAATATCCATTTACAATCATTAAGCTTCATACTTTCAAGCAATTTGGCAAGCTCCCAAACATTATTGTCTATTATAAACTTCAACTCTTCTTTTATGACGTTAAACTACCTTTCAAGGTTGGAATATTATTTGACTTCTTGGAAAGATGTAAAATCATTTTCCAATCCTATATCAAAAATTATACTCTTGGTGATAAACATAATCATGAGAATTCGTGATTCTCTGTTCGCTTATGGATCGCCTTAAGGACACTTAGATTTTAGGTGGTTGTGGTACTTGTTGATCAATATGAGGCAAAATCTAAATTTAAATGGTATTCTCTTCCAATTGTATTAGAGATGACACAGAAATATCTTGACTTACTTCTCCCACTAGATGTGCAATGTACATAATCTATAGTGTGGTAACCACATCGCTATTGATCACACTTGTAGTGATCACAGGAGGATCACTAATGCTTTCCTCAAAAGATATTTTCCTAATTTTATCACTCCCACTACCATCAATGAATTTAACATTTCCCTTTTCGAAGAAGGATCTATTAGAGGGATTATAAAATGTATATCCCCTTGATTTCTAGCTTCCTTTTGTTATGCTTGTAAGGTCTGACCTCAGCTAGATAACCCAGATGTGTGAATACCTAATATTAGACTTCCTACCCATCCACATCTTGAAAGGGATTTTAATTACTGACTTACTAGGTATTCTATTGAGTAGGAAAATTACAATCTTGAGTGTCTCACCCCACGAAGACTCCGGTAGAGAAGTGAAGGTCATCATACTTCTCACAATATCTTTTAGGATTTGATTGTAATGCTCAACTATACTATTCTAATTGAGTGTACCAGTCATGACTTACATAGGCACAATCCCACGCTCGACCAGGTAGTAAGCAAATGGTCGTGGATGTTATTTACCAGCTCCATTTTATGGACTGTAATATTCTCCTTTACGGTCAGATTAGACAACTTTAATTTTTTTACCTAGTTGAAGTTCAATTTTAGCATTGAAAATTTTGAACTTGTCTAATGATTGCAACTTCTCATGAATAAGATATAAATAGTCAAATCAGAAATAGTCATGTATGAAGTTAATAAAAAATGTGTGTTTTGTAAAATAATAGAGAGCGATAGGGGGAGGGTGAATATCGCATTCGAAAAACATGAATTTAATCAAGTTATGTAGCGAAAAAGTGAACACAAGAAAAATAATCACTAATACTGTTTGTTTTTATTTGGTTCGCAGTCTGTGACGGCTCCTACTTCAAGGCCCACGGTCCTTGACCATTTAATTTGGGTAATTCTATAAGTCGCAAATGAATTACATGTATGCAATGTTTAAGTACAAGAAAGACAATAAGTATACCGATAACATTAAATGAAATGAAGAAGTGGTGCGTCATTGTCAGAGTAGCCTTTTGTCATCTCTAGATCACTTTGGAGCAGCAAATGAGAGCACAAAAGTTGTAGAATTAATGTTGCTAAGGTCTCTGGCTGAAACCCCTTATAAAGGGTTATACGAGCATCCGTGTGCCAATTGGGGTGCCCGTGGTATCTCGATCCAGTTGCGTCCTCATCCATTGCTTGGTTTAAGCTCTATCCTAACTCAGGCACCTAACAGCCTCTCGGGCACGTGTGTTACTGATGTGGAGGCGCCAACCACTGTACGCTAGTTCAGCTAGACCCAGGCTGAGTTATAGGTACACGAGTGCTCGAGACCTCTCGGGCGCCTGCGTTCTTATGCGCTCGAGTCCTCTCAGGCGCCTGAGTTGTCGTAGATCTCCATTTCACTAAGTTGCAATACAATGTTAGTTCAACAATAATATGTAAAGGAAATGTATGCAAGATAGTCGGTGTTGTCAGATCCTGACTCAACTGAAACTCTAAGTCGAACCATCGCCTATTGTTCTCTCTTCCGGGGAATTCATCCTCACCTACTCCACTTTAGAGAAGTTACCTGTTATCAACTGGCACATCCGGTTGGACTTTTACTCAGCCTCCGAAGACTTTGGATCTTGAGACGTTCGTACCTTGACCCGTCCCTACTTCTGTCCGTTGTCCTCGCTCGGCTAAGACTTCTGCCTGATCGTCCAGATTAGGACTTCGACGTCCAACCCCCGGTCATGTCTTCGTGCACAGTCTTCCAAACTGAGTCTTCGTGCCAAACCCTTGATTAGGTCTTCGGTGCCCAACCCTCAATCAGGTCTTCGTGCCGAGCTTCACTCATTAGGTCTTCAGTGCCCAGTCCTAGACTAGGACTTCGTTCTCAACCCTGCAGAACAGGACTTCATGCATAAGTAAACTAGGACTTTTCTACGCACTTAGTAAAACACATTAGATCAGGTCTTCGGTGCCTATCCCTCAATCAGGTCTTCGTGCCGAGCTTCACTCATTAGGTCTTCGGTGCCCAGTCCTAGACTAGGACTTCGTTCTCAACCCTGCAGATCAAGACTTCATGCATAAGTAAACTAGGACTTTTTTACGCACTTAGTAAAACACATTAGATCAGGTCTTCGGTGCCTATCCCTCAATCAGGTCTTCATGCCTAGCTTCACTCATTTGGTCTTCGGTGCCCAGTCCTAGACTAGGACTTCGTTCTCAACCTTGCAGATCAAGACTTCATGCATAAGTAAACTAGGACTTTTCTGCGCACTTAGTAAAACACATTAGATCACAAACAATACTTAACTTTGAACCCTTTCCCAATATCAAAACTAGGTTCGATATGATGCTTTCGACACCAACAATCTCCCCATTTTTAATTTATGGTAACACAATTCAAAGTTAAGTAAAAATTATTACAATTAAGATAGAAAATTTGAAACCAATAAAAATTACAATTTAGAATACAGAATAAACTTCTACCCCTTAATTTCTTATACTCCCCCTGAATAATTATGTTGTGAAATACTTAACTTTGATCTTTTTCTCCTCCTTTGACATATATTAAAAATATAATGGGAGAACAAAATTTCTAAGTGTGAGCCTTCTAAAAAAAAACTTTGCAAGTTATCTAATTGTTAAGAAAGTAAACAATAGTTATGAAAGTAAGAGAGAGTGAGAGGATATTTTTGAGTTTTTCAAAAATAAATTTAAGTAAAGAATTTCACAACTTTTTCAAAAATAAAGTTTTAAAATCTTACAAAGAATAGAATTTAAAATATGTAATTTTCAAAGTAAAAAATTTTCAACCATGCTCTCCCTCAAATTATGAATCTCCTCCATTATTTTGGAAGTTTGTAAACTTCTTTTTCAAGAAGGACTCTTGAAGGAAAAATTGAAAAGATTTTTAAAAATATTTAGAAAAATACTTAGTCTTGATAAACCCTTAAAAATACTGTGATTTAAAGTTTTCGAAAAATAATTTTTTCTTTTCTCTCTCTTTTTGAACAAAGTAAATTAAAACTCAAAAAGAAAAATTCTAAATGATTTCTAAGAGGAATTTTGAAAAATATATAAGTTCGAAAATAAAAATATAAGTACTAGAGCCGGGATTGTTGTTTGAAAAGAATCGCTTTTTGCAAAAAGATTATTAAGTGAAAACTTTTCCAGATATTTTTTAATTGAATATGAAATCTTTTC
This sequence comes from Boesenbergia rotunda, assembly GCA_024364735.1. Taxonomy (NCBI): domain Eukaryota; kingdom Viridiplantae; phylum Streptophyta; class Magnoliopsida; order Zingiberales; family Zingiberaceae; genus Boesenbergia; species Boesenbergia rotunda. The sequence continues at coordinate 431,621 of JAGFNQ010001810.1, read as the reverse complement.
CAAAAAAAAATATAAGTGAAATCCAAAATGATTTTTGCAATAATTATTTTTCTAAATAAAAAAATAATAGATTTTTCAAAAGAAAATTTTATGTAAAATCGTCTGTAAAAAATTAAAAGAAATAAAATTATTTTCAAGGTAAACAAAAAGGAACCTAAAGCATTTAATGAATAAGTCTATGTATTGAACTTTTAGCTACCAATTTTTGAGTCCAAGCAAGATAAAAGTAAAGGTAATTTTGAAAATAATAATTTTAGTTTCAACAATCAATTAAGTTAATAATAATTCAAAAAATTAAATTTCAGTTTGAAAAATTAAATTTGATTTTGAAAATTAAGTTAAATTTTAAAAAATTGGTTAAGTTAGTTTTGAAAATAATTTGGATTTTAAAAATATTAAGTTAGATTTTAAAAACATTAATTAAGTTTGATTTAATTTAAAAAAATTATGTTAGATTGGAAATTGTATTAAGTTTGAAGTGAAAAATTAAGTTATATTTTGAAATTATTAATTAAGTTTGAGTTTTCAAAAATTAAATTAAGTTTGAATTTTGAAAAATTGAATTTTAAATTTGAATTTCAAAAAATTAAATTTGAATTTTGAAAAATTAATTTAAGTTTAAATTTTGAATAGTTAAATTAAGAATTTAAAAAATTAAATTAAGTTAAAAATTTTGAGGAATTTAATAAAGTTATGAATTTTGAAAAATTAAATTGAGTTAAGATTTTTATATTAGAATTTTAATAAGGGTAAAAATTTTAGATTAGGTTTAATAAATTAAAGGTAAACTTATTAAATTTGTTGAGTTGGTTTGGTTGGATTAATCCTTTTAGATCTTAAACATCTCATCTATTTCTATGTCACAAAACAGGGAAACATTATCTATTTTGTGAGATTTGTTATATTTTTTCATTAAATTTAAATGAAATCTAAGATTTGATTGAACCTTGAGTTATATTTAAGTTTAACAAGTAGTAATTTAAAAATATATTTTAATAATAAGCTTTCAGTCTTGGTGAGGCACAAGAGCCTTCTTGAGTATCAGAATAACGATCCTTTCCTAGACAAAGTCTTTTAGAAAAATTATATTTTTAATTTACTCTTTGAGAAACCCTAGTCTAACTAGTTGAGGATGTAGCAAGGTAGCTTTAGCTAGGTCCGCCAGACTAAAAAGATGAAATATGGTACTCCTTACCCTACCTGACTCCTTAGACAAGCGTTCCTAACATACTATCAGCTCGTCCCACCCTACTACTAGGTTGTGTAAGTTTCAATCAAGTCTAGTTTTTAACCAATTATTTCTAGTCCTAAGCATGACAATTTACATAAAATAAACAAGCAACTAAACAATTAGACAAGCATGCAAAAATTTATCTAATAATAGAAATTATCTTTCTATTGGCTTTTCCAGGATTAAAGGTTCGATACGTTTCTAGGAAAGAGTAGTTATTGTGATAAAAAAATTTTAAAAAAATATTGAATGAAAATTTCTAAGTAGTAAGAGGCTTCACAAAAAACAAAAAATTAAAGAATTTGAAAGGTAGATTTCTAGTCAGTAACATCTTTGAATGCAGATGAGCAACCACAACATTTAAGGAATAATTTAAAGTAATTTAGTCACAAATATTTAAATCCAAGCATGATTATTTCAAAAATTTCTAAGACAAGATATGATCAATAGATAAGTTTCTATGTTGAAAAGAAATTTCTTAGCAATAACATAATCATTTGAAAATTTTTCTAAGTGGAAAAAAAATATTTCTAATTTTTGATAAGCCACTAGAATTTTACAAGAGGAAATGTTTCCTAAGAAGAGAGGAAAGTTTCCAAAAAAATATTTTCAGAAAAATTTCTAAGTTAGATAGAATTTATTTTTTAAAAATAATTTCTAAATACACGCATGATCATTTGAGAAATTTCTAAGTAAAACAATGATGAGGGAAAATTTTTGAATTTTATAAGTTGGCAAGATTATTAATTAATTTTTCTAGTTTATCAATTTTACTTTTCAAAATCTCATTTTCTTATCTTAATTTTCTAAATTTTGAATTAATTAAGTTACTTGAACATGCATCATATCTAAATTAGACCAAGAATGATTAGCTATGTTATTAGCATACATTGTAAAAACTAGATTTTCATATAATATAAATTTACCTATATTGGTTGCTTATTCTGGATCCTTGGGTCTTCTTTCTATGCATTCATCTTTGTAATATCCAAACTCCTTGCATTTGAAGCATTGGAAGTGGCTCTTGTCCTTTCAGGCTCCTAGTACTGGTTCCTTCATTGTCATCGGTGGTGCCTTCTATATCATATAAGTAGGACACTTATTTTTGTAGTGTCCTCTCTCCCTCATTTGAAACATATTATGTAAGTTTTAAAATTCGAATTTACAATTTTAATTTTTCAATCCCGTTGGGATTCTCCCTCTTGACTCTTGCCATTCCGGATATGGACTCATCTTTAGATTCTGGTTTGGATTCGGCTTCTGATTCGGGTTCAGACAGTCTCAACCACTTGTACTTGTACTGAGGGTGAAAGGTAGCTCACTTGAGCTTGTTCTTCTTCATATGATTCTTCCGATGATTTGGATAACACACCTTCTAAGATCTTAATATCGAAAGTCTCTTCATATACATCAATCAGCTTCTTCCAAAACTCTTTAGCACATTCAAAAGGTCTAACCCACTTCAATTCTTATTTAGTTAGACTGCATTGTAGGATTACAGTCGTCTTAACATTTGTCTCAATCTTTCTTAGTGTTGGTTTGTCTAATTTATCCCAGGTGAGTGGTATTCCATCTTCTGTGAGGAATATGAATCCCGTTTGGATCATCATACACAAATTCATCTAGGTCTTCAGGTAAGAATCCATTAGACCCTTCCAATATCTGAAATTCTGACTGGAGAATAATGGTGGGCGGACACTATTACATTCTTGATGGGTCAATCAGGATAAATATCGCACAAGAAAAACAACAAAGAAGGTACCAAAACTTGGTCTTGGATTAGTAGTGCTGGAGAAGTAAAAAAAATAGCTCGAAAGGTGTTACACCAATTTTGAGGAAAAATAATAAAATAATAAAAAAAATTATGACAAATTTTTAAAAATGATAGTTATATTAATTATTACTTATGGTGAAAGGATAAGAATTCACAATTTAAAAAAAGGAGTGAATTATAGGAGTTTAAAACCTCGTACAAATATTTTTATTTGAAATAAGAAGCGAAAATTCTGAAAACGAAAAACAATGCTCGAAATGTGGTTTCACCAATTCAGAGCGACCCTACTCTGATACTAATTGTAGGATCATAGAGAGCGATAGAGGGGGTGAATATCGCGTTCAAAAAACTTATTCGGATTTAATGAAGTTATGTAGTGAAAAAGTGAACACAAGAAAGATAATCGCTAACTCTGTTTGTTTTTACTTAATTCAGAGTTTGTGTCGGCTCTTACTCCAACCCATGGTCCTTGACCATTTACTTTGGACAATTATATAAGTCGCAAATGATTTATAAGTATGCAATATTTAAATACAAGAAAGACAATAAGTACACCGACAACTTTAAATGAAATGAAGAAGTGGCGCGTTATTGTCGGTGCAACGTTTTGTCATGTATAGATAGCTTCGGAGTAGCACACGAGAGCACAAAAGTTGTAGAATTATTGTTGCTGAAGTCTCTGACTAAAACCCCTTATAAAGGGTTATACGGGTGCCTGTGTGCCTATAGGGGTGCCTGTGTTTTTTCGATCCAGTCGCGTCCTCATCCATAGCTTAATCCAAGCTATATCCCAACTCAGGCGCCTGATAGCCTCTCGGGCGCTTGTTGCTAATGTAGAGACACCAATCAGCATACGCAATCTCAGCCAGGCCCAGGCTGAGTCACAAATACACGGGCGCCTGAGACCTCTCAGGTGCCTGTGTTCTCAGGTGCCCAAGTCCTCTCGAGCCCCTGTGTTCTTGGGCACCTGAGTCCTCTCGAGTGCCTGAGTTCTCGGGGGCTTAATCTGCCGCAGGTCTCCATTTCGCTTAGTTGAAACACAATGTTAGTTCAACAATAATATGAAAAGGAAATGCATGCAAGAATGCCAGTGTTGTCCGATCCCGACTTCAGGTTTCAACTGAAACTCAAGGTCGGACCGACGTCTACTGTTCCCTCTTTCGGATAATGCATCTTCACCGACTCCACTCTAAAGAGGTTACCTGTTGCCAACCTGTACCTCCGGTTGGACTTTTGCTCGACCTCTGAAGACTTTGGATCTCGAGACGTTGATACCTCGACTCGCCCCTACTTCTGTCTATTTTTGTCATTCGACTAAGACTCCTACCTGATCTTCTGGATTAGGACTTTGGTGTCTAACCCCCGGTCAGGTCTTTATGCCCAGTCTTCCGAACCAGGTCTTTTTTGGCCAACCCTCGGTCAAGTTTTCGTGCCTAGCTTCACTCACCAGGTCTTCAATGCTCAATCCTCGACCAGGTCTTCATGCTCAAGCCTATAGATCTGGACTTCGTGCCTAGGTAAACTAGGATTTTCTAACACACTTAGTGAAACATATTAGATCACAAACAACACTTAACTTTAAACTCTTTGTCAATATCAAAACTAGGTTTGATATGGTGCTTCCGGCACCAACATGTTTTTTCCAAAATGCTTTAGGGAATGGTCTATAAATGCCTATATCTATTAACTCTAAAACGTCATTTCGACGACGAGCCACTTTATTATTTTTGTTAGTGATCTTCCCTTTAACACACTCTATTCAGATATCAAAGTCTAACATATCAAGAGAATCAGGAATTCCATATGACATTAACTGTTCTAGGTGCTGTTTGGATATATGTCCGAAACACATTTGTCATAACATAAAAGAATTCTCATTGGTTTGCATTTTGTACTAATACTATGCATTATTATGTTGTCAATCATAGGAGTTATGATATTTAATTTATAAAGCTCATTAACCATGGAACCATTGCCAATCAAAACTGAATTAAAAAAATACTAAACATTTTATTTCCAAATAAACAAGAATAACCTGATTTGTCTAAAAAAGAAATGGAATTTAAGTTCTATCTAAAAGTTAGTATAATAAAAGTATTTTGTAAATCTAAATAGGTATCTATTCATAAATAAATCCTAAAAACACCAATAGATTTGGTTGTAGCTTTCTTTCCATTTCCTATATAGATGTATCTTTCACCATTAATCGGAAGTTGACTCCTGTGACAACCCTGCATAGTGATTCTTATATGAGTATTAACACCAGTATCTATCTATCAAGTGTCAGTTGATACAATAGCTAAATTGACTTCCGAATTAACAAAGTTGAGAAGTTTACTATGTAGGGATCTATGGGCAAAAATATTTAAAATTCGCAGCGGAAATAAGATTCCTTGAGCGATCCATGCGAAAGAAAACTCATACAAAGTGAATTTACAAAAATCCTATCGTATAAGTATACCTTTGGCGCATGCCCTTTGCTTATCCGCTTATCCGAGGTATGCCGGATCTCTTGCACGTTCAAGTGTCCGTGCCTCTATGTGTATCCACACAAACACGATCTTTGCCTCGGAGAGGAATTACCTTAGTTGTGCTAGCAACTTGGGATAGTTCACAAAGCACAAGAACATCCACTAGGGAGTTTTGATCAAGGAGGAAGAAAGAAGCAGAAGAGAAGTGCCTCTATTTAACCTTTGACAAGAGGGGGTATTTATACTCATCTAATGAATACTAAGGGTCTATGTCCCTTGAGCTCCTCTCATCTTAATGCTAATAAAACCCAATGAATACCAAGTCTTTTGGTATTCCTTGAAACTCTTAATATTCTATTCATTTAATGAATAGAATGCTTCTTAGCCTTCCTCTTAAATAATTTCATTAAACCATTTAATGAATATTATCCATAATTAAGTGGTTGAGTCTAATCTAGATGAGTCTAACTCAAATTAGACTCAATCCCATAATCCAATTGGATTCACTTGAGTGTATCTCAATTAATCCAATTCAGATCAAATCTTAGTCAAACTAAGATCAATTAATCTCCGAAACATCGTGTCCTTAGTGTGTGACCCAATAGGTTCTTGTAACGTTGGCAATGTGTCTAAACCACTTTAGACACATAAGTAATGAGCGGCATCTAGCAATACATCATTGCTACCCAAGTGACAAGAAAGTCGAGATCTGACTTAACCTTCGTGACTATGACAATGTATGACCTTGTCCTTCTATCCTTGATATCTAGATTGACCAATGAGGCATAGATCATGTCATCATCGATCAATATTTATATTTCTTGATCCCCGAGTGGACTCACTTAAACAAATGAGCTCAATATCTCATATTGATTCATTTGAACATGATCATGCATTTTAGTAGTCTTACTCGATCAAAGGGCCCACAGATATCACTCCATCATATGGGAGGGATAGATCCCATCTACATCACTCACATCCCTCTGCATAATTTATTACATACCCAGTAATCGCCTTTATAGTCCACCCTGTTACGGGTGACGTTTGACGATACCAAAGTACATAACTCCTTATGTAGGGAACAGTAGTGACTTCAGGTCTAAACACTATTCCTACTAATAGTCATGAGAAAGTTTATGATACTCATATAACAATATATGCAACTTTCTCATGGCGGGTCAATTCAGTACACATTCTCTAATGTATACTCATGTGTCAACTTGATATCACATATCGATGACTTGCGAGCTCAGGTCATCAATTGACCTACATGCTAGTCTCTATGCATTAATATTGTCCTTGAATATTAATGCTTGACTAGGAATGATTTAGTATTGTGTTCTTTATATCATTTCACTATCGATTCAACCAATCGATATGATGTAGATAAGAACCTATTACCCAAGGACATTATTATACTTAGTTATTTGACATAAATATAAAGTAAGTATAATAACTAAACATGACTTTATTAATGATAGAATATGATACAAAAATTTCCTAGTCAATCATCATATAATTGACTCTAGGGCTCCTACTAACATACTATACTTTATAAGCTAGTTGGCATACTTGAGATAATCTTTTTTCATATGACCTTTCATTTTGTAAAAGAAACAAATAAATTTCTTATCCTGCTTCTTGTCCTTTTTAAGACTCTTGCCTTCAGAATCTGTAGTTTGTTTCCTTTTCATTTGTTATTGATCCTTTTTTGCTTCTTGCTTGCACTTTGAGAACCAGATGCTAAGTGAGCACTCTCAGATATCATAATTTTCAGTCTCTCCTCCTCTAGCATGCATTGAGCAATGAACTCTTTCAATGTCTACTTTTCTTTTGAGTATTATACAATATCTTAAAAGGAGTGAATCGTACAAGTAGAGACATCAAGCTGAAATGCATTAACATACTCTCAGACATATCGAGTTTTAGTGCTTTCAGATTTGTCGATATATTGAGCATCTCCAAAATATACTTCGATCTCTTATGTTTCCTTTACCTTACCACTATACTCCATAGTTACCAACTTTGTACGAAATATGATAGTCTTGACTGTTTCACTGAGGTGAATCGGTCTACTAGTTGGTCAAGAAAACTCTTAGCATCTTCTCCTTTGTTATTAAACCCTTTATTGGTGTCGGTATGGAAAGCTTCATGATGCTTAGACTCATACGATTTAATTTCTCCCATAGATAATGTTTCAGAAGGAGTCGACGACGATGTCCAGTCACCGAGGGTCTGCCCACGTGGAAGTCGCTGTGGAGGGGAAGAACTCCGTGCCCTACGAGATTAACACGAGCGTTAGGGGACATGCCGGAAGGGGTTTGACGGAGTCTACTCCAACGCTTAAGTCAATGTATTGATGGAGAGTAAAGGTAGCAAGAAAGGAAAATGTATGTAGGGTTGTAAGAGCGTAATCCCTTTATAGGAGGGGTTGGACTACCTTTTATACTAATGGCGGTAGACTTGGCGTATTCCCTCATCTCGTGCCATGTCTCCGTGATTTATGCCACATCCTCCCCTTCTTTCGGCGGTTACTGGCTAGCCTTTGAAATGATCTACGCCGTTACTACGCTTCGGCCCATTGTGATATTTAAGGGTCATGATGACTTCTTATGACGGAGAGACCTATCCATAGGTCCATTAAAAAAGGGGGGAGGAGGACTGTTACTTGAAGTCGTAGCTAACTCGGGCTCAGCTACCCCGAGGTGAGCTCGGGGCCTTCTGACCCGGGTGAGCTTGGGCGTTATAATTTTTGAGGGGCTCTAGGGACCCAACTCCTCCGGGGGGTCCCGAGGCTCTCGGAGGAGGGTAATTTCAACCCGACTTATCATGCCACGCAACTTCTTCATCCCACGTGTCTGCCATGGGCTATTCAACCCTATCACAAGTCTTTCCCTTCAAGTCTGATCAAAGGAAGTGTGGCTGACTGATTGGACTAGTGCACAGATGAAGAAGTTGAGTTCGGTGGGACTTTTTATCCGTTATTGTTCCTTCAGTAGTTATACGGGACCCTCGGTTATAATCTTCACCCCGAGTTCCGAGAAATCCCCTCTTTGGTTTTATCTTTCCCGAAAAGGCTTTTGGGATGATGATACCTGTCTCCTCGTTATAAAGGCGCATGGTACCTTTTTTAATGACGACAAGGTATCTCTGCGAATGCTTCATTGCCACGTGCTTCCACGACCTTTTCTACGAATTCTTACTGACGTGCGCTGCTGTAGCTGGCTCACGTCAGGCGATTGTCTGTGTTGCGGTTTCTTGCTGTCCACGCGCCTCTCCCCCATTGCACTCAGGCCGACGGCTTCCTGGGTATAAGAGGGGTGGACGAGGGTGTTAGCCCCACTTCCGACTTCGTGGTTGGGTGCGCTTTGTCTCCCTCTTCTCTTATCAGGCTTCTTTTGCGCGTAAGTAGTCACTTTCTTGTCACTCCCCTCAGGAACCATGGAAGGCTACTGAGTGGAATGGTATGATTCTGCCTCTTCCAGAGTGAGGCCGGAGGTTCTGCAGGCGGCCATCGAGGCCTACGACATCCCGGTCGAGATGACTGTGGTTATCCCCAAGATAGACCAGATGCTAGTGGAGCATCCTGCAGACATGTCGACCTTCTTCTTAGGGCAGGTGGAGTCATCCTTCGTTTCCCCATTCCCCCTTTCTTCATGAACATATCTTCCTACTTCGATATCCCTCTCCACCAGATGACTCCCAATGCCTTCGCTCAGATAGGGGATGCATATATTGTTTTCAAGCTTTTTGATCTCCCCCTGACTCCTCACATTTTTCATTCTTTCTTTGTCCTGATCGGTTCTAAGGGGGTCATCAGATTCGTGGCCCGACCATGCCATAGGTTTTTAGGAGGGTTTCCTTCTTCGCAAAAAGGGTGGAAAGAGAAGTATTTCTTTATCCAACTGCCGGCGTTGCCCTTCGGTCCCCTTCGCTGGATAGAGGCCCTCCCCAATCCTCCGTCTTTAGGAGAGTTTTTCTAGAGTTATGCCTATTGGCGTGCTAGGAATGTGCTCTCTGGCATGGAGTTTAGCGGCCCGGGGCTGGTGCAATGCAAGGAACTTATGTTCCATGCGGGCCTTAGCCCCAAAGTGACCTGAATCAGCTCCAGCCTTGGTATGTTTGCCTTTTTTTATTAACGCCTGTAATTCTGACTGATATTTCCTTGTTTGTAGAGGAAATCATGTTCGCCAAGGTAATGGACCGACTCATCAAGTGGGAGGAAGCCAACAAGGAAGTGTTGAATCCAGTGTTCTGAAAACCGGACCGGACCGGCCGGTCGGACCGGTTGAATCGGGAACCGGCCAGATTTCCGATCTGAGTTGACTCTAAAAATCGGCTACTCAAGAATCGGGTGCGAACCATTTTGAACCGGCCGGGAACCGGTGAACAGGGCAAACCGAAAAAATCGGTCAAACCGGCTTGGTTTATTTTATTTTTCATTTTTTTGATTTTTTTTCCCTTTTGCAGTTTTGTTTTCTTACTGAAAAATAAAAATTGAAAAATAAAATGTCAAAAACCTAGTTTACTTTCACCCAAAGTCTCAAACAAACAAATTTGTTGTTTGCTTGCAAGAGAGCCACCACCGCTAGCCTCTCGCCGCGTTGCTCCGCCTCCACCAGCCTCGTCGCGTCGCCCCGCCTCCACCAGCCTCGTCGCGTCGCCCTGCCTCCGCTAGCCCCGTCCCGCTGCCAGTCTCGTTGCATCGTCGTGCTGGCATACGAAGACAGCAGTATATGACATATTTGGAAAAGTGATTTTGCATGTGCTTTGCTAGTGTCCTATGTTTAAATGTTTATTGGTGAACAAATGCTATCGTGATATAATTTTAACTTTTAACAAGATTCTTCAATTCGTATCCAGATTTCTTGAACCCAATGATTTTAAACTTGAATTTTTTCTTTGAAACTAACCATTTTTTCAAGAATATCGTGCTGAGTTGCTAACAAAAACATATCACATGCTCGACCTAGTTGATCCAATCTTGAAGAAAGTAGTTGGATAAGTCGTTAGTTTCATATATTTATATAAATACATGTTTTATTATATACCGGTTATATCCCGGTTGGACCCCTGGTTAAACAAGTTGAACCTCTAAACCTCTGAACCCTTGCCTCGACCGGTTCAATGTCGGGTCCGATTTTTGGAACCTTGGCTGAATCCTCCCCCGGTCGTTCCTGAGGTACCTTCTGCGCCTGCCGAGTCGGGGAGGGGACTACCGACTCGTCCCGTGGGATAGTTTCGCCCGAGAGAGTAGAAGCCACTATTTCATCCCCGCGGGTTGCGAACCGAGGGCCTTCGGGACAACCTGTTGACCCCATGGCGAGTCTGCCTTCTGGGGGCAGTTCTCCCCCGATTGTTGTCCGTCCCGAGGTGATGATCGAGGGGTCTTCCCCCCTACCGTCCCCTTGGCCGTCTAAACCAATGGTCGACAGAAGAGCTTGGGTCCTAGATGGAAAAGACTACGTTCCGCAGGTCCTGACCCCCTTCCCTCCGTGCCTGAGGAGACGGTCGCTTTTTCTGAGGGGGGAGCACCTGTTCTTGTGCCTTCTCCTACCCCTTCGGCCGCAACTCCAGAGAGGGTCGACACAGCTCCTAGTTTTCCCTCAACCGACCCTGCCGAGGTCTCGAAAGGTAAGGAGGTAGTGCATACCCACTATCTGATGAGACTGGATCGCCTCAAGAAGAAGTTGGACGCGACCTTAAAGGCTTCCATGCAATCCTTCCCCGCAGTGCGGTTGAAGGAGGTCCCGCCCGAGGGGACCTTGTCTAAGGGGAGTACTAGCTCTGAGGAGGGTGACTCCGACCCCTCTAGTTTGCCACCTGAAGCCCCTTCGATCCAATGTCTTCCTCCTCGCCAGGGTTTGCCACTGCCCGAAGGAGGAGTTGATCCATCAAGGTCCCTAGGAGGGGCTGCTGTGCAAGTATCGGCGGGACTGCTAACCAATCTCCGGGAGACCCTTCTGAAGGTACAAGCTACTGTTGCATTGAATATGCTCTTGTACACCCTCTAACCTCTTGGTGCAATGACAGACAGCTAAAGACTGCCTCACCATCGGCCGAGGCCTATACTCCTGGCCTCGGGTTGAAGCTTTGATCCGCCGGGCCCTGCGGGCCAAAGCTACCGCTAATCACGAGCGTCGGGCAGGACTGATGCAGGCAGAGGTCAACAGAGCTCTCCGTGCGAAGGTCGAGCATCTGCTGGACCTCGTACGGGACTAGGAGCTGGCCCTCCAAAATTCCTGTCACCGCGAACGCCTGACGTCTGAGAAGGCTATGGCCGTTACCCAAGACCTGCTCCAGGTGAAGCAGGAGAGAGACCAGCTTCATATGAGAGAGACAAAGCAATCAGGTGACCTCCGACTCATGGCCGTCTTGATCGAGGAACTGAATGCACGTGTTCAGGATCAGGAGCATCAACTAGGTCAGAAGGAGTCGAACTTTCTGATGGCCACCGAGCGTGCGTCTGTCCTGGAGGATAACTTGGCCCAGGCTCGATCAGAAGTATGGGCCACGTTGGCCAGACTTAGGGAGGCCCTAGCCGATCAGGATGAGATGTCTACCAAGTTGGGACGGCTGAAGAGTGCCCTAGAAGCTACAGAGGCCGAGCTTTGGGCCTTGCGGATTGCCAAAACCTCCAGCTCGAAGGAAGCCGAAGCGGCCTCCAAGGCGAAGTTCTTGGAGTCAGACGAATTTCGTGCTATCGTCGATGCCCAAGTAATGAAGCATTTGCAGCAAGGCTTCCACGGGGCTATCAACCAATTGAAGAAAGATCACCTCCTGCCCCCCAATGCTGACCCCAGTCTATGAGTAATGGCTGCCCAGGAAGGGGACTTCCTCCCCTCTACTCGGAGTTGTAGGATTACCTGCGTACTAGGTGTTGGTGCAGAATGCACCTAAATCAAACATGTGTTTTGATAATGGCAACATAGGTCAAAAGTTAAGTCTTTCTTGTTTTCTAACAAGTTAATCTAGTGTGCAGGAAAAGCCCTAGCGAAGGACTGCTAGGCACTGGCAAAGGAATGCTAGGAAAGAAAGCCCTAGCGAAGGATTGATAGGCAACTGGCGAAGGACTGCCAGTATCAAGCCCTAGCGAAGGACTGCTAGGCTCCAGGCGAAGGACAGCCTGGGACTGAAGCCCTAGCGAAGGACTGCTAGGCAACTGGCGAAGGACTGCCAGTTTACAAGACCTGACAAAGGACCGTCAGGCAAAAGTCCAACCAGAGGAACGGTTGGCATCAGGTAAATTCTCCCGAGAGGAGTAGGTGAGGACGCGTTCCCCGTCGAGGGAACAGTAGGCGTCGGTTCGACCTAGGGCTCCATTTTGGAGACCAAAGTCAGAACCAAGACAGCTAAGGCTGTATAAATCTAATAAATTATTATCATTGTGTTTTGGACTAACCCTGGATGCAGGACCGAAGGAATGTGTGTCTGCAGCTCAGAAAGCCTCAAAGGAGAGAGACAAGGCTGAGTAGGGCGCACGGAGTGTCCCGGGCGCCCCCAAGGTTCATACAAAACAAATCAAAGCAAAGAGGCTTCGAACAGCTGCTGGGCGGGGCGCCCCCGTACTCCTGGGCGCCCCCGCTGCTCCCGGGCGCGCCCAGCGTCCCGGGCGCCCCCATGCGCATACCTCGAACCAAAAGCCTTCGAAGCCAGAAGATAAGATTTCACCCGGTCAATCCGGGCACCCCGAGCGCTCCGGGCGCCCCGGTCAAAGCGGATCCAGAGGATCAGACGCGACCGAGAGCTCTGCGGATCAGAGGCCACGTGGGGGGCGCCCCCGACATCCCGGGCGCCCCCAGGCCCTATATAAAGGGCCTTCGACCAAGGCTTCAGAACAACAACTCTCTCAACGCCTCAAAGCTCTTCTACGCTCGTGCCTTGCCCCGGAATCCTTCCAACTCGAGCCGACGACGTCCCGCTGCTCCGAAAAAGTTGAACCACCTCGGACGTCGGTAAAAGAGCTATTTAAAAGTTTACTGTACTTAATTCTGTAATCCTTTGTAAACTATTTTGCGCCTAATATAGAATTGCCCAAAGTAAACGGTCAATGACCGTGGGCCTTGGAGTAGGAGTCGACACAGGCTCCGAACCAAGTAAATCGACTGTGTCTCTGTGTCTTGTTTTTTAATTTCCGCTGCGTACCTACTCTTACTCAAATCCGAAAGTTTTCCGATATTCACCCCCCCCCCTCTATCGGTTTTCTCGATCCAACAAGTGGTATCAGAGCGGGGAAGTTCAAACCTGGTGCAACCACCAGTTTGAAATTTTTTTTTCGGATTTTCATTTTTCTATTTTTTTCTGACGAATTTTTCGTTAAATATTTTATTCGATTTTTTTTGTTAAGCGAGGTTGGTACAACACCCCTCGTTATTTAATTTATCCAGCACTACTAATCCAAGACCTAGTCTTGGAAAATTCATTTTTCTTTTAGTTTTCTTTTTCAGACTAAATGGTCATGCAAGAGGGATTCAGCACCGCCAGACCTCCACTCTTCAGTGGAGAAGACTTTTCTTACTGGAAAAGTCGTATGGAGGTCCACCTGAAAACTCAGGTGGACATGTGGATCATTATCCAGTTCGGTCTGGAGATCCCCCGAAATGCCGAAGGACTTCCTCAGAACTACTCTGAATGGGACAACGCCCTAAAGCGAAAGATAGAAGCCGACGCAAGAGCTACTCAGACTCTTCAATGCGGATTGACGAAAGAGGAGCTGAACCGCGTGGGCCCCTTTAACAGTGCAAAGGAGCTGTGGACAAAACTGATCGAGCTGCACGAAGGGACTTCAGATACTCGGATCAGCAAGAGGGATCTGCTACTAAACAAACTCTATACCATCAAGATGGCCGACAACGAATCAGCAGCCCAGCTCCACGCACGAATCCAAGAGGTAATGAACGATCTTCACACAATAGGTCACAAGGTTGAAAACCGTGACCTAATAAGGTATGCTCTAAACGCCTTCCCTAGAAACACCTTGTGGGCATCTATGGTAGATGCATACAAGGTCTCTAGAGATCTTTCTAAAATAAAATTAGATGAATTGTTTTCCGAACTAGAACTGCACGAACAAACTAACACCAATATGGTCGAGAAAGGTATTGCTTTCTTTGCAGGTAAAACTGGAAGGACAACAAAGAAGAAGCCTGAACCTGAACCCGAGTCTAACTCTGACTCAGACTCAGAAGACGAAGAAGGAGAACAAACTAAGCTGGTCCGGCTTGCTCGAAGCTACTACAAGGAGCTGAAGAACCGAACCAACAAACGGAAAACCGGCCGAAGAAAGGACGAACCAGCTGAACCCGTGAACAAGCCTAATGTAACCTGCTACGAGTGCAAGAAAAAGGGCCACTACAAGTCAGAGTGCCATAACCTAAAGGAGACTAAAAAGACGAGAAGGAAGAAGGCATTGCAAGCAACATGGGACGAGTATTCCTCAGAAGAAGAAGAAGAGGCACCCCAGTCCAATCTCCTAGCTCTGACCGCCTCAGATAAAGTCGAGACTGAGTCAGAAACAGAACAAGAGGACGGCGAGCTGACCTTCACAGAAGACGGAGAAATTAAGATAACTGGTTTTAATAGATTGCAATTAAGTGAGTTAATTTCCTTTCTTTCTCGAGATTTGGCCAAAGCCAAACTCCGAGTCGAATCCCTCCGACAGGAAGTAAAACTCCTGAAAGAGGGAGCTGACTCTAAACCCTTAACCGAGAAGGTTCAGGAAGGAACTCCTACTCAAGTTAAAAAACTTGAAAAGGAAAACTCCTCCCTGAAAACTCAGGTTAAGGATCTTAGATCAGCATTAGAACGATTTACATCTGGTTCCAAAGGTCTTAACATGATCCTTGGAAAACAGAAATCAGTTCTAAATCGATCCGGACTAGGCTATAGAACCAAATCCCGGCAAAGATCTTACTTTGCTGTACTGAATCAGTCCAGAGGTAAAATTCAGGCATGGGTACCTAAACTATACCTGAACAAACCAACTGGATTAAATCAGTATTGGATCCCCAAGGACAAGATTCACATCTTACCTAACCATCACCGTGGCTTTAGTCCAGGGGGAGCCAAACTGAAAACTATATTCATTATTAGATAAATTTCTTTTTAATTGCAATATGATTGTTTGCCTGTTTATTTAATTTCTACAATTTACCATGCTTAGACTTAGGCTAGTTTAAGGACCAAACAAACTTAACTGAAACTTGAAAACATAGTATTGGGTGGAGGTGAGATGATAGTACGTTGGGGAAACCAATTCTAATAAGATCAAGTTTACTTGGTCTCTTTAGACTGGTGAAACCAGCCGAAGCTACCGATCCAAAATCCAAACTAGTTAGACCAGAAATTTTTCAAAGAATAATTTTGAAAATGAAATTTCATTAAAAGGCTTTGTCAAGGAAAGGGTGGATGATCCCACAAAGCTTCGGCCAAAGAAGGCCTAGTGCCTCGCCAAGACCTGGAAGTCAATTTTTGAAATTCAAATTCAAATTAATTTTTGTCAAATTCGAATCTAACACAAAATTTCAGCTAAGTGTAGAGTTAAACATCTTTTCAAAAATTTCAAAATTAATTAATTAAGTTTTCAAAATTTAATTATTTTCAAAATTAATCAAAAATTTACAAAATAATCTTAACTATCAAAACCTGTCTCACGAAAACCTATAAGGTTAACGTGATTGAAAACCCTAGACTGGGTAAGACAGTAGGATTAAGACTCAATTGGAAATTCTGTTAATACCTATACGATGAGATAATCTTGTATTTGTCAAACCATGATCAAAGCCGTCAAAACATGGTCAACATAGTCAAACCAAGGTAAACGAGGTCAAAACATGATTAACGCAGTCAAACCACAGTCAAAACCGTCAAATCAATTCAAACCATGGTCAAAAGTAGACAAGACAAAAATTTGTCTTTACCTACCCTATTCAGGGCGCCCGGAACCACGCGGGCGCCCCCTCCCATACGTTTTCTTACTCCCTAGTCAAAAAGCTGCCAGTGCTTTTGACCAGGGCGCCCGGAACCACGCGGGCGCCCCCATCAACTCTAACGCAGCAAAAGCTGCAAAAGCGCTCTGTTGAGGGCGCCCGGGCTGTCCCGGCGCCCCCAGCAGCCAAAAGTTTCTGCCCTTAGCAGCAGTTACTGACCAGGGCGCCCGGAGTGTCCCGTGCGCCCCCATGGGTCTGCCTATAAAAGGCACCCGAACCTCCTTCACTTCCCACACCAAAATCAACCTTCTTCCTCACTTCTTTCTCTTCAAGAAGACCTTGCAAGTCCTCATCATCAACTATGCCTCCCCGAGCCGTTCGGTATGATTAGTATTTATTTTTATTGCATTTAAAATTAATTTCTCATGCAATATCTTTATTCTTCCTTTAATTTCCTTAACTTAGAAGACGCCGACCAAACCCGGCCAACCCCGGTGCGAACCTAGTCCGGACCCTAGATTTCCTAACTTAGAGTTATGTAATAGGTTTGCACAAACAATCTACAAGCCTATTAAAACGAGTTATCTCAATAAGCACTTTTTTACCCAATCATGCCCTGTCGCCATGAACATCATCAATTTCTATCAATTGGATAATCTTGTCTTCTGCACACATACCATAAATGAAACCCTATGTGCAGAGTTTTACAACAACATAATTCGACAAGATAATCTTATGTTTCACACCACTGTCCAAGGGATTCCTTTGACTATAACCCCGACTTTGTTGAACCGTTTCCTAGGACTGCGACCCTCTCAGTCCACATTCTGCTGTTATCCTCCTAGGAACCCCCATTTGATCCTCCCTACTCAGACATTACCCTAGACACTATTCACTCCTATTTCTTTAGGGCAGACCTCCCCGCAAACAGACGCTTCCAAGCTGTTGAACTTCAGGCCCAGAACTATGCCCTGTATAGAGTTCTGGTCCGTTCCATCTTACCACTCTCTACCAGAGACCTTGGGACTATGCGACCCTTTCATACTTTCCTTCTTTATGCCCTAGTCCATCACCTTGACCTAGACATTGGACTCCATATGTTTCATACCATTCTGCATGCGTCCAGTGTCACGACCCAGGAACGAGTACGCATACCATACTGCCACATCATCACGTCCGTCCTTCATCACCACGGTCGTGACGTAACCTTGGGTGAAATAACCACTATGACCGACTTTGACGAAATCGGATTTAGGAACTTCTCCTTAGCGGGTCTAGAGGTGTCGGCCACCGGGGTTCTTAGTTGGCGACGACAGCAGGCAGGAGCTCCGATCGACTCAGACGAGGAGGTCGAAGTCGACGTTGGAGATGTAGCTGCAGCAGCCCGAGCACACATCGACGAGCCCGCTCCACTGACACTCTACCAGAGAGTGACATATTTAGACACAAAGGTTCAGAGTCTTCGAGAGGAGGTCGAAGCCTACCACCTAGAGCAGATGGAAGCTCGTCGGGCCGATCGAGAAGTGGCTGACGCACGATACATAGAGATGATGGCACGATTTGATGCATGGCAGCCAGGCCCGTCCGATCATCCCGGTCCTTCGTCTTAGATTTACCTATCATTGTACCTATTTGACTACCCCTACTCAGTAGGGTTGACTTGTGGTTGACTTGAGTTTGACTGTTTGACTGTATTTGAACCATGATTGCCTGCTTTATTTTCTGTTGACCAGGTATGAGTACTTGTTCTCTTTTCAGTTAGGATTGTGCTCTATAGAATAGATTTTTTTTTTAAATTTTTTTTAAAAATAGAATTTGAAAAACTGTTTTACTTAATTTCAAAATTAGTTTTCATTTTTCGAAGTAGTTTTATTTCAAAACTATCCCCTTTCAAAACTAGGTGTTTTTCGAAAATGGATTTAGCCTAGGCTCTAACCCTAGAACTGCATGCACCTATAGACTTAGAAGCCAACATCTCACAAGCACCTTAGGGTACTTTTGATTGATAACCTAGAAAGGGTTGAGATGCTTAGGTCTTTGCCTTAATTCAAGATGCTTTAAGTCAGTGCATCTGCAGCAATTGGGGCACTAAATACAACTTAAACAGTAATCCAGTTAAGTGTCAAGTTTAGAAAATCTAACTTGAACAGAAACACTTAACTTGACTAACCCTAGCAAAAACTACTGTTTATAACAGCTAGTAAGTAGCTAATTGGGTTAGACACGTCCCTATAAGAGAAAATTGACTGATTTAATTTAAGTCTAATTATGAATTGGTTCAGTACAGCAAAATCTTATTTATTTCCTTTATACAATCATATTTCTGCTATATTTATCTTATTTTGATATATGGCAAAGGGGAGAGATAGAAAAGAAAAATTAATCTTACTTTTTCAAAAAGGGTTCAAAAAGTTTTCCTTTATTCAAAAAGGTTTGAAACATTTTTTATTCCTTTATTCAAAAGCTTAAACATTTTGAAAATTTACTAAAGTACTTAAGTTCTTAAAAGCTTTCAAAATTTTGCCTAAGTACTCTAGTTTCAAAATTTCTTAAAGCCTTTAAAATGTTGCTAAGTACTCTAGCCTTTCAAAAGGTTCTTACTTAAGCTTGTAAAAAATTTTTTTGCACTTTAAAGCTTAAGTTTTTCAAAACTGTATTAAAACTGAAATTCTTACTTAAACTAACATTTTCAAAAAGTTTTCAAGTACAAGTAAAGTTTTTTTAACCCCACGAATTTTTGAAAAATCTAGGGGGAGATTCCTTCCAGGGGGAGGGAACAAAAGTTAAAACTTTTTCATGTTTTGCTTAAACTTAACTTTCTGAACTAGGGTTGCCATAAATCAAAAAGGGGGAGATTGTTGGTGCAGAATGCACCTAAGTCAAACCTGTGTTTTGATAATGGCAACATAGGTCAAAAGTTAAGTCTTTCTTGTTTTCTAACAAGTTAATCTAGTGTGCAGGAAAAGTCCTAGCGAAGGACTGCTAGGCACTGGCAAAGGAATGCCAGGAAAGAAAGCCCTAGCGAAGGATTGCTAGGCAACTGGCGAAGGACTGCCAGTATCAAGCCCTAGCGAAGGACTGCTAGGCTCCAGGCGAAGGATAGCCTGGGACTGAAGCCCTAGCGAAGGACTGCTAGGCAACTAGCGAAGGACTGCCAGTTTACAAGACCTGACAAAGGACCGTCAGGCAAAAGTCCAACCAGAGGAACGGTTGGCATCAGGTAAATTCTCCTGAAAGGAGTAGGTGAGGACGCGTTCCCCGTCGAGGGAACAGTAGGCGTCGGTTCGACCTAGGGCTCCATTTTGGAGACCAAAGTCAGAACCAAGACAGCTAAGGCTGTATAAATCTAATAAATTATTATTATTGTGTTTTGGACTAACCCTGGATGCAGGACCGAAGGAATGTGTGTCTGCAGCTCAGAAAGCCTCAAAGGAGAGAGGCAAGGCTGAGTAGGGTGCCCGGAGTGTCCCGGGCGCCCCCAAGGTTCATACAAAACAAATCAAAGCAAAGAGGGTTCGAACAGCTGCTGGGCGGGGCGCCCCCGTACTCCCGGGCGCCCCCGCTGCTCCCGGGCCCCCCAGCGTCCCGGGCGCCCCCATGCGCATACCTCGAACCAAAAGCCTTCGAAGCCAGAAGATAAGTTTTGACCCGGTCAATCCGGGCGCCCCGGTCAAAGCGGATCCAGAGGATCAGACGCGACCGAGAGCTCTGCGGATCAGAGGCCACGTGGGGGGCGCCCCCGACATCCCGGGCGCCCCCAGGCCCTATATAAAGGGCCTTCGACCAAGGCTTCAGAACAACAACTCTCTCAACGCCTCAAAGCTCTTCTACGCTCGTGCCTTGCCCCGGAATCCTTCCAACTCGAGCCGACGACGTCCCGCTGCTCCGAAAAAGTTGAACCACCTCGGACGTCGGTAAAAGAGCTATTTAAAAGTTTACTGTACTTAATTCTGTAATCCTTTGTAAACTATTTTGCGCCTAATATAGAATTGCCCAAAGTAAACGGTCAACGACCGTGGGCCTTGGAGTAGGAGTCGACACAGGCTCCGAACCAAGTAAATCGACTGTGTCTCTGTGTCTTGTTTTTTAATTTCCGCTGCGTACCTACTCTTACTCAAATCCGAAAGTTTTCCGATATTCACCCCCCTCTATCGGTTTTCTCGATCCAACACTAGGGAGTTGGGCCTTTTTGTATCAACCTTGATTAACGTGATCACAATTTTTTACATTACCGTTTCGTGCATGTTCTTCAAATGGCTTTGCGTGCTTCTGCGTCTATACAGTGAAACCTTATGGAAAAATATAGGAGTCCTCTCCCGAGGCTGATCTTATGATAAGCTTATGGGCCCCGGTCAACCCTTTTTGGCAAGTGGGGACGGCTCCTGAACGGTCGCCTCCGCCTCACACGCGATCTCTTGAATAGACTCATAAAGAGTCGCCGATTCCTAGGCGCGGCGTGGTGTGTTGGTCGAAGCGATGCTTCAGCGTCTATTGTTGTTCATGCGTCATTTTCGCATTAAATACACGGAGTGGTAGGAGCCCCTATAAATAGGGGGTAGAAGGGTGAACCGTCTTCATCATCTGTAACGCTCGCCTTTCTCCCACACCTTATGGTGCGGCGAGAGGCGGCGTTACGCTAACATACATAGGGGCATGTGAACATCGTAATGCAGCGGAATAATTTAAAACTTGTACATACATGCACATAACTCTTGAATCATGAATATATGCCCTAACTATCATTCATGAACATGGTGACATTGTAACTTAGCATATTAACATCATACTTAGTATTATGATATAAACATTCCATAACTCATCCATAAGCATCATAAGTAGTAAGTTATTCTTTAGGCATGATTATCATAAGTATAGCATAGAACCTAAGAAGGTATTTCAAAACACAAGGCATGCAACAAGTATAAATATGAGAATCCTTTTTCCCTTTCCCTTGCCATGTCACTACCACACACACACTCTTGCCCCTCCTGCTACTTCCCTTAATAACTTCTTGCTTGATTTGCGGTATAAGACAATAAAACTATAAGCACATAAGCTTAGTAAGACCCTTCCCTACTCACTAAAACCATACGTCACATAAATATAAGCGTAGGAACATTTAACATGACATGATTCTTAACATAAAACATAAACATAATAAACATTTAACATAGCATGATTCTTAATCATAAAACGTAAATATAATAAACATTTAATATGGCATGGTTCTTAATCATAAAACATAAACAAAATAAACATTTATTAACATGACATGGTTCTTAATCATAAAACATAAACATAATAAACATTTAACATGGATGCATAACATGAATGGATGCATGAGTCAAATGCATATAACATATGGATGCTTACTTGAAAATCATACTTATAAATACTTAAATATAATCATCACATCATGGGGGCCCTGGCTTGTACCACATACATACATCATATGCGCTCATCCTTAAGTAAATATGAGGTAGCTAATCTCGACCTACTAGGGTAAGGACAGCTACGGTAGTCCCAGAACCGTGGACAGCTTCTTCGGTAGTCCAGAACCGTGGACAGCTTCATCGGTAGTCCAGAACCGTGGACAGCTTCATCGGTAGTCCAGAACCATGGACCTTACTTAGGTCCGGTACAAGCCCATTCATAAAATAAAATAGTTTCACATGCTTCATCATTCATAGGACATTCATAATTCATAGCATATTTAAAGACATAACATGATCTTATTACATGAAGCATGGCATAAAACTTACTTAGCATTTCATCATTCATAGTTAATGCATAACATCATTATGCCCTAAAGGCATGAACATCATCATCATTCATCATCTTCATTCATAAGGTATGTCATGCATACATCATTATGCCTTAGAGGCATGAACATCATTTTCATTCATCAACTTCATTCATAAGCATGACATACATACCTAATTATGCCTTAAGGCATAAACATAATCTTAGTTCATAAAGCTTGCATGATCATGGTACATAAGGTAAACATGTATTTCATACATGGTGCATATCATCTAACATACATAATCATAGTATCCATCATAGAGTATGCATGGGTAAGATTCATATGAATATGATACATACTACTTAGGTTCATGATATTCAACATTACTTAGGTTCATGACATTCATCATAGAACATGCATAGACCTTCCTAACCATATATCTATATAACATGAAGCCTACATCAAATACATATGTTCATGGTATATGGTCTAAAACATTCATGAATAAACATAGCACATAACCTAAACATATAAAGTCATGATACATAACTAATAAAGCTAGGGTTTTAGGTAACATAAAAATTCTTACAACATGCTTAAACATGTACATACATCATAGTAAACTATAAACAAGTATCCTTGAGTCCTTAACCCAACCCAAACCCTAGATCATGGACTTGGCCGAAAGTTCACTAGGAGGAGGCTCCATTATTCAATCAACATGAAAGGTTCCATGAGTAAAAGAAAGCTCATACGTTACATACAATGCCATAGGGAGCCATTAGACCCCATAGTTGAAGCTAACCCTAATTCCTTAGCCCTAGAATAGCTCTTGGCCGAAACCCTAAAGGGTCATAAGTCCATGGAACAATTCATATAAAACACAATTAATATCCATTATGTCATAGGGGAACAAAATAAACATGCTTGAAGGGTTAGATCCAATTCCAACCATAGAATAGGGGTGGTGGCCGAAACCCTTGGGAAGTCACAAGTCCATAGAAAATTCATATAACTCACCATTCATCCTTTATTTATCATGAGAAAACATGTAACGCCCGCCTTTTTCCCACACCTCTTGGTGTGGCGAGGAAGGCGGCGTTACGCTAAACATACATGTACTTAGACAATATCTTAATGCAGCGGAATCATTTTTTTTTTCTTTTCTAGACATGTTTATAATCATGCAACTAAACACATGGAACATTCATACATGGCATCATATCATAACTTAACCATTTCATGACTTATTCATAATCATTATAAGCAGTATGTACTTATCCATAAAAGTAGCATCATAAGTCTTAAGTCATCTATTAGTCATAATCATAAAACGTAATACAAGAATCTTCTGCCAAGTCACTGCCACACACACACATGCTTCTGCCTCCCCTGCGGCTTTCCTTAATAGCTTCTAGGTTGATCTGCGGTACGAGGAAAATAAAACTATAAGCACATAGGCTTAGTAAAACCCTTTTCCTACTCACTAAAATCATACGTTGCTTCAACATAAATATATCAAACATCTGACATAACATAACTTCGAGCATAAACATAAGCATAGTCATACATGACATAAATGAACATACATGAACATGACTTAATATATCAAGCGACGTATACTTGACATAAAGCATACCTACATGAACCTAAAACATACTTATACATGGCATAATTCTTAGCATACATGAACATAATACATTACTTATACATGACATGATTCTTAGCATACTTACACATAATGCATACTTATTCATAACATGATTCTTAGCATACTTACACATAATGCATACTTATTCATGACATAATTCTTAGCATACTTACACATAATGCATACTATATGAGCATAAATACAAGCATAAAATAATCTTACTTGACGCGATGCATAACATAGATGTATAAATGAGTCTAATGCATTTACTACATAAGGATGCTTAGTTTTGAAATTATACCTTTTCAATGCTTAACATAACATCATTGGGGTCCCCGGCTTGTACCACATACATACTTCATAGTGCGCATCCCTAAGTAAATACGAGGTAGCTAGCCTCGACCTACTAGGGTAAGGACAGCATAGTCGGTAGTCCTAGAACCGGGGCGTTCTTAAGGTGCCCATCCCTGTTGCACAGCTTCGGTAGTGCCAGAACCGTGGACAGCATAGTCGGTAGTCCAGAATCGGGGCGTTCTTAAGGTACCCATCCCTTGGACCCTTACTTCGGTCCGGTACAAGCCTTATGCATGAAAATAAACATGCATGCTTCATCTTATCATTCATACTTATTTCATATCATCGTTATGCCTTCATCATTCATACTTATTATTCATACTTATAATTAAGGCATAACTATTATCTTTATTCATGCTTATCATTCTTTGTTCATAATATAGAACATACATACATAATCATGTTTCTGGTCATAATCTTATCCGAGTTCATAAAGCTTGCATGATCATGATACAAAATCAACATACATCTCATACAAGATACATTTTATCTTACATACATGATCCTAGTATCCATCATAAGACATGAATGGTAGGCTACATCTAAACCTAACACATACTACTAGAATTCATAGCATTCATCATAAAACATGCATATACTTTCATGAATCATAATTTCATTATAAGCATTTATCAACATACATGCATTATTCTATTTATCATAATATACTCTTACATAAATTTCATGTATTCATGGTATATAATTCTAAATATTCATGATTAAAACATAACCTAAAATCAACCATACAAGTCATGTCACATAACACATAAACTAAGGTTTTAGTCATATGGAAGCCCTTACACCATGCTTAACCATGTACTAGCATCATGGGAACTTATGCATTTTTGAGATCTTAACCCAACCTAAACCCTAGGGTTGGGTCTTGGCCGAAAGTCTCAAGGACCATAGGTCCATGGAAAATTTGCCTAGATCATGATTATATCTCTTATCTACATATCATGCCATAGAAAGATTATTTGAACCCTTGAGTTGACTTAACTCCAAGTCCTAGACCTAAAACAAAAGTTGGCCGAAAACCCTAGAAGGGTAACAAGCCCATGGAAGAGTTCATTTAACACCATTCTTACTCATAAGGTATCATAAAAATCATATTAATCATGCTTGGAAAGGTTGAAGTTTCCCCTAGCCTCTTGACCTTGGTGTGGCCGAAACTTATAAGGGTATCAAACCCATAAAAATTTCATATAAATCCCTATTATCATCCATACTACTTCATAGTAAGACATACTAAGCATGCTTGAGGAATTTTAAAATAAATCCCTAGCCCTATCCTTGATATGGCCGAAAGTTCCATAAGCCTTAATCATGGATTTTCCCAACATATCATGCCAACAAAAACCTAGATCATGATAAATATCTTGAAAGCTATCATACCACAGGTGAGGGGGGTTTTACCTTCCTTGATCTCGCTTATAAACTTCGAATCGAAGATAACAAGAGAACCTTCTTGTCTCTAAACTTTCCTTAGTCCTTGTGTCCTTGTAGGGGCTTTAGATCTTCAAGATGGGGGTCCTTGGTGGAACTTTTCTCAAGGGGAAGAACCTTGAATTTTCGGCCAAGCAAGAGGAAGAAGAAAATGAAGAAGAAGAGGGAAGTTGTAACTTCCTTTCTATTTATACTATTTGAAAAGGGGTGAGTGAAGAGGCATGGTGTCTTTTCCCTTGGTAACTCTTCATTTCCTACACTTTCACTAATATCCACTTCATTCCCTCATAGCACTCCCTTGCTAGGTGAATTGGTTAGTGCATGCTTGGTTATAAAAGAAGGTCAAGGTTCAATCCTTGGTGCATGCACTAATTTTCTATTTTATTTTTAATTTATTTCCTATCATTTTCGAAAATTCCTTAAAAATTCTCTCATAATTATATTAATATTTTTCATTACAATCCCTCTATTTTTATATTAAATTTTTCCTAAAACAACCCATAAAATGGCACTAGGAAACCCCTATAAGGCCCCTTAGTATTTTAGTTTCTCAATTTAAATAAGAGAACCTTGATTTCTAGGCTAAGGTTCGTACTAATATTTCTAGATCCTTCGGAAAATTACCTAGACCTACTTAATATTTTAAAGAAAATATTAAGAGAATTTTTCGGGTCGTTACAAAACATTGGGAAACATTAGTGAAGTTTTAACATTATTCTAAACCTAAAAACCATGCTTTGGCCGAAATCTTTGAAAGCCCTAACCCTAGATTTCTCAACATATAGTCCCAAACAAATTCTTATATCATGAAAACAACTTGAAAACTATTATACCACAAGTGAGGGGGTCTTACCTTGGTTTATCTTGGTTATAACCTTGATTAGAGAAGCAAAAGAAAACCTCCTTGACCTTATACCACCCCTAGCCCTTGTAGCCTTTTAGGAAGCCCTTAGATCTTGCCTTCTTGGGAAGCTTTTCCAAAGGAGAAACCCCTTTGTGGGTTTCGGCTAGAAGGAGGAAGGAGAGGAAAAGAGAGAGCTTTGGTGGAAGAAGAAACAAAGACTTAGTGCTAAGTTGTCTTTTCCCTTCCCCTCTCTTTTATACTATATGAAGGGGGGGGCATGGTGCCTCTTCTCTTGATGACTCTTCACTTCCTTAAGCCTTTAACTAAAATCCTCTTCCTTTTCCACTAGCACTTCCTTGCTAGGTGAATTGGTTAGTACATGCATGGTGATACACTAGGTCCAAGGTTCAATCCTTGGTGCATGCACTTCTTTTTATTTTTTTATAATTATTTTTGCATTCATGATAAAATTTTTTACCTAAGGTCCCTTAATGGCCATGGTTATAGAAGGGCTCATGTAAGGCCCATTATTACTTAGCTTCTTAATCTATATGGAAAATCATGGATAATCATGCTAAGGTTCATACTAGTATCTCTATGTTCCTCGAGAATCTATCTAGGCACGATCAATATTTAAAGAAAATATTAAGAAAATTTTCCGGGTCGTTATATCATCCCTTCTGCATTCTTTCTTCTTCCTGGCGTGATGCCAGCACTCTTCCTGCCCCCTGTGGCCGCAGTTGTTGATGTCGGAGCTAGGGAGTGTTCTTGGCCGGACAACCTCGCGGAGAGGGAAGCCTTTGTTTCATCATTTTTGCTGGGGAGCATGGTGGAGATGATGTCCAGGGTCTCGCTGAAGATCCTAGCGAATGTGGGACTCCCAGGTCATCTGAGGAGTTCAGAAAAGATATTACATGACCAGTCAGGGGGCATGGAGGAGATGACTGATGGACCCGGAATAGGTGTCACAAAAGTGTGGGTCTCAAAATTTAGATATTTATAAATGTTGGAAACCCTTTTTGCAATCAAAGTATGAAAACGTAGTAAAGATGCCACAGGTCGTATTTTTCCTAGGGCTAGTTGAGTTGTGTTTGATTCGAGCTCGAGTTTATGCGTCGTTGATATTTTTGGGTTTCAAATAAAACTTGGGTTTGATTTAATCAGACACGAAATCGCAAGGAAAATTTAGGAAACTTAACTCATGAACTAAACGAAGTGATGACACTTAATGATTCAACCAATTGACCACTTAATCAATTAATGCAAATTTGCAAAATTCAGGAAATCAAATCTGAAATCAAATCGATCCTAATCCTGATTGATACTAATTCGGATTTTTGCTTCAAGGTTTGCCATTCAAAACAACCAAATGCCAAGCAATCTACAGACAAATTGATACAAAGTCAATACCAACTCTTACTTGATACAAAATGCATACCACCAAAACTTGATACACACTAAATAAAGCTTAGGTGCCGAGATGAGACTACAATTCAAAGACAAGTCGAGTGCGAATGAAACTGATTTCAAGCTCAAGCATATACCAAGGGATAAGTTTAATTCTGATACAAAACAGTGCCAAACAGCCTGATATGAAGAAGAAAACCCTTGTGAAACAGCTGATACTTTTGTGCCAAGCCTAATGCTAACAGTTCAGAGATGCAACTAATCGACGCAGTTTGGAAAGCTAACTATCAGTGAAGAAAAATGCTGGAATGAAGGAAGAAATTTGGATCAAAATCTAGTCAATTAAATCAAACTAACTGCAGAGGTGAAGATGCAGGAAAACAGAGTCCATCTGTAGAATTGCAGAAATTAAGACAAGAATTCAGACATTGAGGAAGAATTGCAGAAATGAAAGCGAAATCCTACTGCAGAGCAATAGAGCAGGTTGGATTAAGAAGAGCCAATGTATACTTGACTCCAATTCCAGAAACCACAAGCTGGGAATTTCAGAAATGAACTAACTGCATAAAATGAAAATTGAATTGCAGATATGAAATCAAGTAACAACAAGCTAATGTGCGAAATCTGAAATCAAGTGCTAATTAAAGTTTTCTAGCTACAAGGTAAATTCAGGAGATAAACTACAACTAGCTTGCTACAAAATTCAGTAAGTCAAGTAGAAATCTGATACGCAAAGTGAAAACAGCTGATACACAGCATACAAAAATTGGCACGCAAGCATGAAGGCAAGAAATGAACTAAAATTAAATCTGAGAGCTCACTAACAAACAATCTATCTGATACTATTGCAGAATTGAAACCTAATTAAGCAGAAATAATGAAAAAACGAAATCTAAGTGCTGATACAGAAAATTCAGACTGAATTTGATTGCCGAAATAAAATTACAGCTAAACACAATGAAAATTAACTACGGAACTAATCCTCAACCCTTCCCGAGCTCAAAATCTCCTTGTTCGTCACGCAAAGGCTGGCCTCGAACCCCTAAGCTCAGCAAATCAGTGGAAATCGACTTCAATCTAGAAACTCTGCTCAATCTGCATCAGCTGGGAAAATTCCAATCCAATCTTCTCGATCTCAGTGGATGGGATTGCGATGATGATTTGAGAATCATCTGACCTCACCTGAGAACCCCTACAAGTGGCTCAGATGCTCGCAAATGGATTGTGGATGAGAAATGAGTGATCGGACTACAAAACTGTTGAAACCCTCAAACACCTCTGTCCGGATGAAAACTGAGCTGAATTCTCCACCGAAGTTATCTCCAATGATCCAGATGATGATCCAAGGTCGAGATTGAGGTGGTCACGCCTCCTTAACTAAGAAATTTGCAAACAAAACGAAGAAGAACGAAGACGATGAACAGTTGCGGCGAAGACGCGACGAGGAAGAAAACTGAGGGAATTTTCCTTAAGTAATTAGAAATGAACGGCCCAGATTGATTTGAGGAAATCCAACGGCTCATCTTGCTTTGATTTAATCCAAACTTTGATGATGATGATCAGGGGTCAGGATCTGCCACGTGGTAGCTCGGATCCTCCAGATTTGCAACGGATGGTCCAAATCAACCTAATCTTTGAATGGACAGTTTAGAGCCCTCTGATCTTGATCCAACGGTTGAATGAGCTCTGATTGGGATGAAACCTTCAGATCTTGATCAGAGTGTTTGATCAGCCCTAACCCTAGCTTGGATTGCTTTAGATGGTCCCAGATGGCTCAGATCTAGCCGCTTTTGAATCGGACGGTCCAGATTAATCCGAAGCTTGATAACTCGATCCGGGTCCATTTCCGACTCAAGTTTAACCCAGTATGCCCTAGGTCCATGATCTTTTCAAGCCTACAAAAATAGATCAAAAATTCAGTGGCCAAATAATCCAAATATGTACAAATTTGCAATTAAGTCCAAAATAGCAATAATTTCTAGAACCTAGGGTAAATTCACAATTAAGCAAGAAAAGTATGTGTCAAACTTGGATTTTAGCAACTAAAATAATCAGTAAAATGATACTTATCAACTCCCTCACACTTAAGCTTGAGCGTCTCGCGAAACCACTAAGTATGTATCCCTTAGATTTTCTTAAGCATAATTAGAAGCAAATGAAAAGAAATTACCTAGGGTCGTCAATTCTCATAAATCTAAGCTCTATGGATTAGTATCTTGTCCTTAAATCAACAACTTAGCCTTTTCATCCTTCATGAGTCATTGAGATGAATTTAACTCACTAGCCTTTCAAGGAAAATTTTGGTGGCTCTCTCCTTAAGTTCTAAGTTGATGATGGAAGTGGAGCTCACTCAAACACACATGCTTCTTGCACTACCATAGGCTTGCTTATTGTCTACTCTCCACCATTATTCATGATTAGGATTCACATCTACAAAAACAAGTGAAAACATGAAAAATGGTAAGAAATGGAGTAAAAACCAAGAAAATAGAAAAATGGATAAAGTGGGAGACTTGGTTGCTCAAGATTGTTTCCAATGTGCTTTGCCCTCTTTGCAGTCCTCTAGTGATATAAAAAGTGTGGCGAAGTCAAACTTGAATAATTCCTTTGATTTGGATGAAGAAAACCCCATTGATCTCAATGTGCCAACTTCCACCTTGCGTGCCAACTTTGTTTCTTTCTTCTATTTTCTGATTTTTTTTTCTCTTCTTTTATCCTCTAGCAAGGTCAGACTTGTAGTGGAGCAAAGCTTTTGATTTGGATGAGAGAAACTTCACTTGCTTCATGGTGCCAAAATTCCATTTGCGTGCCACCCTTGTTTTTGTTTCTCTCTTCTTTTCTTTATTTTCAAACTGTTTTTTTTCTTTTCCTTCTGTTTCAAGTTCAGAATCCACGGCAGAATCATGTCAAGTCTCTGATTTCTCCACAATTAACATCAATAGTACTTGCATCAAATGATAATGGAAAGTTTGAGTGCTTCACTTGGAATTTGGCACTGAATGTTTCTTTTCTTTTTCTGTTCTGATTTCATCCAACTTCCTTCACTTGAAATTTGCTCCCCAAGAGACTGAATTCAGCCAAAAACTATCATGCAAGTTCTGCTACGCATTTCTGAATTAGGGAGCATGAATTCAGCTTGAAGTTGATACCAAACTGCAATTCAGAAATTACCTAAGGTTTTGTTCAGCTTCACTGCAACTTTTTTCATTTCTCTGTTTTTCATCAGATTCCAAACTCTCCCTCGCAATGCAGTCCAGTTTTTTTAGTTTCAGCTTTTTGATCAGCCTTTATTCAAACATTCCGATTTTGTACAGCTGAATTCAGCTTCTAACATGTTGTTTCTAAAATTACAGCCAATATATAGCTGCAATTCTGCTATTGCGTGCCAATTTAAACTTTGGCACAGCTTTTTCTTCCTTGATTTCAGATCTGTCCAGCTACAATTCAGCATTAAGCAAGATGTGTCTGATTTCTAAACAAAGGGTAGCTGCAAGTCCAATGCATTCTGATCAACACATGCTATCCAAAGAGTTTACTTCTTCTTGGCACAGACTTGTTGTTTGTTCTTTCTTTCTGTTTTTTTTTCTTTTCTTTCAGCCGAATTCTTCTTGGCACAATTCTGCATTGGTTTCAATTCAGATCAACACAGCTGCAATTCATCCTCTAGAAGAGTGGCCGAAACACCTTCATAGCATCTTCCTCACTTTGGCACAAAAATTTCTTTCTTCACATCATTGCAGATTTTTTTCTTTGCTTGCCACTTAAATCTTCAAAATATGATAAGGACGCTAGATCTCCTATTGCTTCCATCTCTCTTGCTCATTCTTGGTACCAAACTCACTCAAACTCATTCTTGGCACATGGAATTTGCAGAAATTTTTTTTTTCTCGACATGAATTGCCTCTTACTCCCCCACACTTAAATCTTTGTCCGTCTCGGGCAAAATAGCATTAAGAAACATTTCAAACAACAAGTCCATAGAAAAGTAAGGGTAAGAGTAGGAGATAAGTAAAGAAAAATAGAATAAACATGATTAGCGCTAAAAATTGATGTGGAAAGGAAAACAAATGGATTAGCCTCTATAGATGTGATTCGATCATTGAAATATGGTTTCGAAAGAACCTAAGCAAGTTCTAGAGTACAATAACATATGTGTGTCACAAATATAAGGCTAATTCTCACTAGGCAAAAATAATTCATCTCAAGTCCTCAATTAAGAATCTAAAGCAAAGCAGTACTCAAGCATCCAAGATTTCATCAATTAGCTCAAACCCTAAGTTTTAACAACCAAATTTAATTTATTTTCCAAAAGACTCTAAAATGCTATGGAGATAACCTAGAGGGATACATTTATTTCCACTCATGTAAGAAACAAATGTCCAAGAAAACTAACATGGTATCTACAATGACTCCTAGTCATTCTACTCTACTTACGCATTTATTAGCTATGACTCAATTTAAAAGTGAAAAATGCAATAAAATGCAAGAAAAAACAAACTCCCCTTTATTTCTGGTGGACGGAGTCTATCCAGAAGTAGCCTCCATCGTGGTAGTGGAGGAGTATGGGTGGCTGAGAGAATTAGGACTCCCCCACACTTGAACTTTACAGAAAAATGCTCCGGTGGCCGAAGCGATTTAGGTACAATACCCATGTAAGAGGTGGAGTGTTTCGAATTAAAGTACAATCAACTCCTCCTTCATGATGCCTTTTGAAAGTTCTTCCAGGAGGTTGGAGTCTGTTCAGATGGAGCACCCACTCCAGAAGTCTTCTAGACCCTGCAAAACAATGTAATACCTCTCTCAAGCGTGCAGGGTAAGAAAGGAATGAAATAATATCAGTCTCTGCATGAAATGTATCCAAAACTGCATCATATCCAATGAAATCAATTCTTGGTGCCTCAGTAAATTTTTCACAATTATTTCCTATAAAATTTGCATCTAGGAACTCATCATAAACAAAGAAATCAATTTTTGACACTTCAATAGAAATATCACAATTATTTTCTATCAAGGATGTATCAAGTAATGTATCACAGCCAATAAAATCAATCTCAGATACCTCCATAAGTTTTTCACATTCAACCTCAGCATAAGATATAGTAAGAGATTCATCACAATAAATAATATCAATTTCAGGCACTTCTAAAAATTTTTCACAATCCATATCCACAAAAGAGGTATCAAGAGATTCATCATAACAAACAACATCAATTATAGGTGCCTCTAAAATTTTTTCGCAATCCATATCTACAAGAGATGTATCAAGTAATGCATTACGACCAATGAAATCAATTTTTGGTACCTCTATTAGATTTGCAGAAGCAGTTTCTACGCAAGGTATATCAATAAATTCATCATAACCAATAAAGTCAGCACTAGGTACCTTGCTGAATTTTTCTGAACAAAGAGGAGAAATACTCACCTGAGCGTGCTGAAGAATACTTGGAGGTTCTACAAGAGTAGATGTATCCGTGTTCTCCTCCTGATCATGTTCGAGCTCCACTTCAGGTTCAGGTTCTGGTGTACACTCAACTAAAACAGGTGATCCTTGGGTTTTTGCTTCCACCATGCAAGTCCCTACACTTTCTGGTTCATCTTCTGAATCTTCTAATGTACCAGTCAATTGTGGTGGTCCCTGGGGCTTAGTGCAATCCCCTACACCTGTAGAATCATCTCCTATGCATGCTCCTTCCGTAATATCTGCAACAACAATATCAGAAAAATTAGGACCATTAATAATACTATCATCACAAAATAAAAGATGAGAAGGGTCCTGTAATGCTTCAAAATCTTCTTCTTGAGCTGAAAAATTTGGAAATGAATTTTGAACAAGAATCTCCGGAGGGATGCATGTTGTAGGTGCCCTGATTTTAATGATTTCTTCTTCTTCTTCCACTAAATTTGCAAGATCACTTGAAGAAGGACTTGGTCATGCACTAGGGTCACCTTGAGCTGATATAAAATCAACTCCGGGGCTGTTTTGAGTGGGGAAATGAAATGCTGAAAATTTTTCAGGAAATACGGCATTTGGAGTGTTTAAACTTGACACAACCTCTTCATTCCCCAAAGTTAGATCACAATCATACCCCTCAGAATTAAGAGCAGCTTGAGAAGATAATTGTTCTGATCTTTGGGCTTTTATCTGATTCAATTGATCTTGCATGTTTTGAAACCTTTGTTGCCCTTGATTCATTTGATCAATTGTTGCTTGTTGACTTTGTATGATTTGTTGCAAGATCTCCTTAACTCTTTGTTCAAAATCTCCTTGATTAGGCTGTGAATTCTGAAATTCTAGCTGTTGGGGTTGCTCAAATGGTTGAATGGGCTGATTAAACTGCTGAAAATTGGGCTTGAATGATGGTTAAATTTGCTGAGAATTGTAGCCCTGGAAATCTTGGATCTGAGGTTGAAATTGTGGTGGTGAAAACTGAAATTGAGTGGGCTGGAAATTCTGATCTTGTAGCTGGAAATTCTGATTGCAAGGGTAAAATTGCTGTGGAAATTGACATGGTTGTTGGAAATTCGAATTAACTTGATACCCTTGCTGAATTCCTTGAAAAGGTAATTGATTTTGTTGATAGGGTTGCTGAAATTGGGATTGGAATTGCTGAATTGGTTGCTCAAAATTCTGGAATTGTGGCTTCCCAATCTGAGTTTGCTGGAAATTTGGTAGACTTGGCTGAAGATCTTGCTGAAATTGTTGGAATTGCGGTTGAAATTGCTGTGGTGGCTGCTGGAATTGTTGTGGTTGCTGGAATTTTTGTAATGGTGGCTGAAAATACTGATTTGGTTGCTGAAAATTCGAATAGGGCTGTTGAAAATCTTAATTTGGCTGCTGAAATTGCTAGAAAGGCTGAAATTGTGGCTGCCCTTGCTGAAATTGGGGCTGAGGTGGCTGAAATGTAGGCTAAATCGGCCGCGGGTAAGTAGATGAATGCGCTTTATTTTTTTGTTGGTATTCCAACACCTTAACCCAACATTTCAACTCCATCAATGCCTCTTTCATCTCTGATTGTTCCTTTGAAAACATTTTGATGTCCTGATCTGAAAACATTTCTATCTTACAGCCCTGTCACACAACAAACAAGAAAAAATGGCAGCAACCATATACAAAAGATAAAGCAAAAGAAAATAGAATCAAATGATATGCCCAAAAGCACACAAGCAAAAAATAAACAAATCAACTAGTAGTTCCCCAGCAGCGGCGCCAAAAATTTTGATGGACCCGGAATAGGTGTCACGAAAGTGTGGGTCTCAAAATTTAGATATTTATAAATGCTGACAACTCTTTTTGCAATCAAAGTATGAAAACGTAGTAAAGGAGTCACATGTCGTATTTTTCTAGGGCTAGTTGAGTTGTGTTTGATTCGAGCTCGAGTTTATGCGTCGTTGATATTTTTAGGTTTCAAATAAAACTTGGGTTTGATTTAATCAGACAGGAAATCGCAAGGAAAATTTAGGAAACTTAACTCATGAACTAAACGAAGTGATGGCACTTAATGATTCAACCAATTGACCACTTAATCAATTAATGCAAATTTGCAAAATTCAGGAAATCAAATCTGAAATCAAATCGATCCTAATCCTGATTGATACTAATTCGGATTTTTGCTTCAAGGTTTGCCATTCAAAACAACTAAATGCCAAGCAATCTATAGACAAATTGATACAAAGTCAATACCAACTCTTACTTGATACAAAATGCATACCACCAAAACTTGATACACACTAAATAAAGCTTAGGTGCCGAGATGAGACTACAATTCAAAGACAAGTCGAGTGCGAATGAAACTGATTTCAAGCTCAAGCATACATCAAGGGATAAGTTTAATTCTGATACAAAACAGTGCCAAACAGCCTGATATGAAGAAGAAAACCCTTGTGAAACAGCTGATACTTTTGTGCCAAGCCTAATGCTAACAGTTCAGAGATGCAACTAATTGACGCAGTTTGGAAAGCTAACTATCAGTGAAGAAAAATGATGGAATGAAGGAAGAAATTTGGATCAAAATCTGGTCAATTAAATCAAACTAACTGCAGAGGTGAAGATGCAGGAAAACAGAGTCCATCTGCAAAATTGCAGAAATTAAGACAAGAATTCAGACATTGAGGAAGAATTGCAGAAATGAAAGCGATATCCTGCTGTAGAGCAATAGAGCAGGTTGGATTAAGAAGAGCCAATGTATACTTGACTCCAATTCCAGAAACCATAAGCTGGGAATTTCAGAAATGAACTAACTGCATAAAATGAAAATTGAATTGCAGATATGAAAACAAGTAACAGCAAGCTGATGTGCGAAATCTGAAATCAAGTGCTAATTAAAGTTTTCTAGCTACAACGTAAATTCAGGAGATAAACTACAACTAGCTTGCTACAAAATTCAGTAAGTCAAGTAGAAATCTGATACGCAAAGTGAAAACAGCTGATACGCAGCATACAAAAACTGGCACGCAAGCATGAAGGCAAGAAATGAACTAAAATTAAATCTGAGAGCTCACTAACAAACAATCTATTTGATACTATTGCAGAATTGAAACCTAATTAAGCAGAAACAATGAAGAAACGAAATCTAAGTGCTGATACAGAAAATTCAGACTGAATTTGATTGCCGAAATAAAATTACAGCTAAACACAATGAAGATTAACTACGGAACTAATCCTCAACCCTTCCCGAGCTCAAAATCTCCTTGTTCGTCACGCAAAGGCTGGCCTCGAACCCCTAAGCTCAGCAAATCAGTGGAAATCGACTTCAATCTAGAAACTCTGCTCAATCTGCATCAGCTGGGAAAATTCCAATCCAATCTTCTCGATCTCAGTGGATGGGATTGCGATGATGATTTGAGAATCATCTGAGCTCACCTGAGAACCCCTACAAGTGGCTCAGATGCTCGCAAATGGATTGTGGATGAGAAATGAGTGATCGGACCACAAAACTGTCGAAACCCTCAAACACCTCTGTCCGAATGAAAACTGAGCTGAATTCTCCACCGAAGTTATCTCCAATGATCCAGATGATGATCCAAGGTCGAGATTGAGGTGGTCACGCCTCCTTAACTAAGAAATTTGCAAACAAAACGAAGAAGAACGAAGACGATGAACAGTTGCGGCGAAGACGCGACGAGGAAGAAAACTGAGGGAATTTTCCTTAAGTAATTAGGAATGAATGGCCCAGATTGATTTGAGGAAATCTAACGGCTCATCTTGCTTTGATTTAATCCAAACTTTGATGATGATGATCAGGGGTCAGGATCTGCCTCGTGGTAGCTCGGATCCTCCAGATTTGCAACGGATGGTCCAAATCAACCTAATCTTTGAATGGACAGTTTAGAGCCCTCTGATCTTGATCCAACGGTTGAATGAGCTCTGATTGGGATGAAACCTTCAGATCTTGATCAGAGTGTTTGATCAGCCATAACCCTAGCTTGGATTACTTTAGATGGTCCCAGATGGCTCAGAGCTAGCCGCTTTTGAATCGGACGGCCCAGATTAATCCGAAGCTTGATAACTCGATCCGGGTCCATTTCCGACTCAAGTTTGACCCAATATGCCCTAGGT
Source organism: Boesenbergia rotunda (assembly GCA_024364735.1). NCBI lineage: Eukaryota > Viridiplantae > Streptophyta > Magnoliopsida > Zingiberales > Zingiberaceae > Boesenbergia > Boesenbergia rotunda. The sequence goes on along the minus strand of JAGFNQ010001810.1, from coordinate 394,213 downwards.
CCATGATCTTTTCAAGCCTGCAAAAATTGATTAAAAATTCAGTGGCCAAATATCCAAATATGTACAAATTTATAATTAAGTCCAAAATAGCAATAATTTCTAGAACCTAGGATAAATTCACAATTAAGCAAGAAAAATATGTGTCAAACTTGGATTTTAGCAACTAAAATAATCAATAAAATGGTACTTATCAATGACTCATCCTGCTGATCACCTCCCCCTGGTCGGCTGGTGGCGGTGCGCCACCAGACGCCATCCTCTTCCTAATCCTCGTTTTCCCCGTGTTTTGGGCATAGGATTGTGTTTGTGGGAGACGTCGTCATCAAGAGGGGAAGGGTTGCAGCTACGTCTTTCTCTCTTTCTCTTTCTTCTTTTCGTTCCTGTATCCGGAGAGAAATTGCAGTTGCTACTTTCTCCTGTTAAGACAATTCTTCTTTGTGTCTTTACACGACCCAGAGGGAAATTGTGTTGGTGCAGGAAGCACCATATCGAACCTTGTATTGATATTGGCAAAGGATTCAAAGTTAAGTCTATTTGTGATCTAATAAAGTTACTCAAGTGTGCAGATACAAAGTCCTAGCGAAGGAATGCTAGGCACCTGGCGAAGGACTGCCAGGAAACAAAGTCCTAGCGAAGGGCTGCTAGACACCTGGCGAAGGACTGCCAGGATACAAAGCCCTAGCGAAGGACTGCTAGGCACCTGGCGAAGGAATGACAGGATACAAAGCCCTAGCGAAGGACTGCTAGGCAACTAGCGAAGGGCTGCCAGTCATCAATTCCTAGCGAAGGACTGCTAGGCAACTAGCGAAGGGCTGCTAGGATACGAAGCCCTAGCGAAGGACTGCTAGGCGCCAGGCGAAGGATAGCTTGGGACTGAAGCCCTAGCGAAGGAATGCTAGGCACCGGGCGAAGGACAGCTCGACATCCAAGACCTGGCAAAGGACCGTCAGGCAAAAGTCCAACCAGAGGAACGGTTGGCATCAGGTACACTCTCCCGAGAGGAGTAGGTGAGGACGCGTTCTCCGTCGAGGGAACAGTAGGCGTCGGTTCGACCTAGGGCTCCATTTAGGAGACCAAAGTCAGAACCAAGACAGCTAAGGCTGTATAATCTAATACTTTATTGTTTTATTGTGTTTTGGACTAACCCTGGATGCAGGACCGAAGGAACGTGTGTCTGCAGCTCAGAAAACCTCAAAGGAATGAGGCTACAGCTGACCAGGGCGCCCGGAGTGTCCCGGGCGCCCCCAAGGCAAACACAAAACACAAGACAGCAAGATGGGCTTCGACAGTTCAACTCCCGGGCGCCCCCGTGCTCCCGGGTGCCCCCGTTGCTCCTGGGCGCCCCCATGCGCAAGCCTCGATCCAGAAGCTAGCGAAGCGAAGATAGAAGTTTGACCCGGTCAATCCGGGCGCCCCGAGCGCTCCGGGCGCCCCGGTCAAAGCGGATCCCGAAGATAAAGGGATCAGACGCTGACCGAGACTTTGGCGGATCAAAGGACACGTGGGGGGGGGGGGGCTCCCTCGACATCCCGGGCGCCCCCAGGCCCTATATAAAGGGCCCTCGACCAAGGCTTCAGAAAATCAACTCTCTCTACGTCTCAAAGCTCTTCTGCTCTCGCGCTTCGCCTCGGAATCCTTCCAACTCGAGCCGACGACGTCCCGCTGCTCCGAAAAAGTCGATCTACCCCGGACGTCGGTAAAAGAGCTATTTAAAAGTTTACTGTACTTAATTCTGTAATCCCTTGTAAACTATTTTGCGCCTAATATAGAATTGCCCAAAGTAAACAGTCAACGACCGTGGGCCTTGGAGTAGGAGTCGACCCAGGCTCCGAACCAAGTAAAAACGACTGCGTCTCTGTGTTATTGTTTTTTTTTCCGCTGTGCACTTGCTCTTAATTTTTCGAAAAACGAATACCGATATTCACCCCCCCTCTATCGGTTCTATCGATCCAACAAGTGGTATCAGAGCGGGGAAGCTCAAATTTGGTACAACCACAAATTTGAGAGTTTTTCGGATTTACAAAATTTTTATTTATTTCTTTCCTTTTTGTTAATCAACACCACTCGATCAGTCTCGTTTTTGATTTTCAAATAAATAATATCTGTGGGTGGATTTAAAATATTCTTGCGCCTTTTTCAATTTTGAATTTTCATATTTTCACCATAAGTCTGAATTGATAAAACAAATGATTTTTGAAAATTTGTCATAAATTTATTTTATTATTTTAATATTTTTCTCGAAATTCGTGCTACTTTCGAGCAAAATTTTTCCCAAACATTAAAATCTTACTTTTTAATTATTAATCAGAATTGACAAAATCATCATTTTTAAAAATTTATCATAAATTGTTTTTATTATTTTATTATTATTTCGCCTCGAAATTCGTGCAATTTTTTTGGGCTATTTTTTTTCTTCTCCCGCACTACTAATCCAAGACCAAGTCTTGGTACATTTCTGTTGTTTTTTTGTGTGCAAGAGATCATTTTAAATGGCCAACCGAGAATGGAACAGTGCCCGTCTACCACTCTTCTTTGGTGAAAATTTCAACTCCTGGAGAAGTCTAATGGAATCCCACCTGAAGGCCAATCTGGATCTTTGGTTGATAATCCAAACGGGGTTTAAATTCCCCACAGAAGATGGGATAGAACTCGCTTGAGACAAATTGGACGAACCAACTTTGAGGAAGATCGAGACTGATGCCAGGGCAACAGTAATCTTACAATGTGGCCTGACCAAAGAAGAACTGAAGCGAGTCGGATCCTTCAACTGTGCCAAAGAAATGTGGGAAAAGCTAATCAGTCTACACGAAGAGAGCTCTGATGTTGAGATCTTAGAAGCTCAAGAACAAGTAGCTGAGATGGACTCGACACCCGACGACGAAAACGAACCAGAATTAGACGACGAGTTGACTGAGACAAAAATGGTAACCAATTTCAAATCTTCTGTTAAATTAAGGTTAAATAATCAAGTTGATACTTCAATGGTCGAGGAAGGTATAGTTTTTATTGCAGGAAAAACCCCAAGAGAACCACCAAAGAAGAAGATTCAACCTATATCTGAGTCCGACTCAGACTCAGAATCTGACGACGAAGGAAGGGATCCTTGGAAACTGGTCTGGTTGGCTCGCGACCGCTACAAAATACCAAAGAAACAATCAAGCAAAAGAAAGATGGCTAGAATCAAGGGGGAGATTCCCAACCGGGAATCAAAAGGTAAATTTACAGTATTTGAAAATCCATTATTTATCATGAATAATATGATTGAATCTTATAAGGCTAATGTGTTAGAAATTCATAATATTGCTGTTTTTGATAATCCAGAATATTATTACGATTATGATGTAACTTAGATAAATTTTTTTTTGCTTTAATTGTATGTTTCTTTTTATTTCATTTTTATTTTTTTTGAATTAGGATTAATTAGTTTAAGGATAAAACAGTTTAACTGAAATTTGAACAACATAGTATTGGGTGGCGGTGAGATGATAGTACGTTAGGGAAGCCATCTTGGCGGAACTAGCCGAAGCTACCGATCCAAGACCCAAACTAGTTAGACCAGAATTTATCAAAAAGTAATTTTTTGAAGATGAAATTTCACTAAAAGGCTTTGTCTAGGAAAGGGTTGATGATCCAATAAGGCTACGGCCAAAGAAGGCCTAGTGCCTCGCCAAGACCTGGAAGCCAATTTTTGAAATTCAAATTCAAGTTACTTCTTGTCAAATTCAAATCTAACACAAATTTCAATTTAATCTTAGACTCAATTACTTTTTCCAAAATAAAGTTAAAATTCATTAAAATGGTTTTCAAAGTTGATTCAATTTTTCAAAATTAATCATGACTCTTCAAAGTAAAATCCTTACTTCTATTTAAATTTGTCTCACAAAACCCATAAGGTTAACATGCTTGATCATGTAGAACTGGGTGAGACATCTAAGACCTAAAAGCATAATTCACTATCCTTTTAAATAAATAAAATGGTTTGCAAAAGTTATTTAAAATTTTTCAAATTAATTCAGTTTACTGTACCCTCCTTTTCATCTCTATTTTTTAAAATATTGAATTTCATGTTAAAATAGACCCATTTTAAATAGAATCTTGTTTGGCTTAGTTATTGATTGGTAAAACATAGTCAACTCAGTCAAGCTTGGGGAACACAGTCAAACCCTAGTCAACATAGTCAAACTTGGTCAACACTGAAGTTCCTTAAAAGAACTTAGATAAAAGTCAGACTGTGTCAGATACAGGGGGAGTTTCTTTTAATACTTTTCAAAAAAAATTAAATTGTTTTTCAAAAACCTTATGCTCTAAATCTTATTATCATGTCGATAAGGTTTTCAAAAATTGATTCAAAAACCTTCGTATACTACTATCTGTTTGAAAATTATCATCATTTCAAAATATTTTTCAAAAACTATTTTCAAAAATGTATCTCCTTGAAAGTTATCATACTCAGAAGGTTATTCAAAATTATTCTTTTGATTTTAATAAACCCTAAAGATACAGAGGAAGGTCCACTTCATGATCTACAAGGACTCCTAGGATGTGTCAAATTTAGGGGGAGTTTGAGTCAAAAGAAGAATTTCTGAAATGTTTTTTTTGGTAATTATTTGTTTTGAAATTGTTAGATAAATTCCTTTGATCTGAACTGAACCCTAAAGACTTAGAGGAAGAATACTTGTGGTCAACAAGCTTCCGAGGACTATATCAAATTTAGGGGGAGGTTAAATTAAATGAATTATTGAACATTTCAAAATAATATGTTTTAATACATTAAGTTTTCAAAATTCTTTTGAAAATACAAGTAATTTGCCTTTAAAAATATGGTTTAGTAAATCATTTTTGAAATATCTTTAGAAGTAATATTTGCTTGAATCTTGAGAATTTCCAGGACACTTAGGAAAATGTCCTTGTAGTTAACAAGAGTTCCTAGGATTGTGTTAGACTGGAAAAGAAACCTAATCAAGTAAAATATTATGTTTTCAAAATGCATAACATTGTTCTCATAACATTTTGTTTCAAAAGTACTTCTATTTTTAAAAAAGGCATACTATCTTTTAAAAAGTACTTCTATATAATGTTTTCAAAAGTACTAATACTTTTCAAGGCAATAATGTCCTAAGCACGTGAATCGTCTCAAAGACATGCCTACAAATATTTTTATGTTTTCAAAACTCATAGGATCTGATACACAAACTTACTTCAAAATATATTCCAGGGGAAGAGCAAGAAAGAGAGAAAGGAATTTTTTCTTCATTTAGACTTTTATCTCTTTTTCAAAAAGTAAAGCAAAATTATTAAGTACTTCAAATTATTTTTAAGCGCTAAGTGCTGTTAAAATTTCAAACTACTTAAAGTGCTTCAAAAGTTTTCTAAGTGTTTCAAATTTTTTAAGTGCATGTCTTCTCCTAAGTAAATTTTTTTTCTTAGTAAACAAAATTTGTCTAAGCAAAAACTTGTTGAAAAATTTTGCCAAATATTTCTAAGTAAAGTTTTTGGTGAAAAACTGGCCTAGAAATTTATTAAAAAACTTGTTTTCCAAAATGCACAAAAGTGTTTCCAAACAAATATTTCTAAGTGTGCAAAATTTTTGGTAAACAAATTTTATTTGGGAAATTTGCCTTCAAAATTTTGCCTAAGTAAAATTCTATTCGCAAAAGCCATATAAGTAAAAGTCTTTTTTTAACAAAATTTAGATTTGCAAAAGCTCTCAAAATCTTACCTTGTTCACTCATGTTTTTGATATATGTCAAAGGGGGAGGAAAGGTCAAAGTTAAGTGTTTTAACACAAGAACTCAGGGTTTTAGGGGGAGTATGAAAAATAAAGAATTTTTTCAACATCTATTCTGTTCATACTTCATTGTGGTTTTATCTTCTGTTATTAACTGTTATAAGTGTTTTTATCTTCTGTTATTAACTGCTATAAGTTTTTTACTTAACTTTGAATTGTGTTGCCATAAATCAAAAAGGGGGAGATTGTTGGTGCAGGAAGCACCATATCGAACCTTGTTTTGATATTGGCAAAGGATTCAAAGTTAAGTCTATTTGTGATCTAATAAAGTTACTCAAGTGTGCAGATACAAAGTCCTAGCGAAGGGCTGCTAGGCACCTGGCGAAGGACTGCTAGGCACCTGGCGAAGGACTGCCAGGATACAAAGCCCTAGCGAAGGACTGTTAGGCAACTAGCGAAGGGCTGCTAGTCATCAAGTCCTAGCGAAGGACTGTTAGACAACTAGCGAAGGGCTGCTAGGATACGAAGCCCTAGCGAAGGACTGCTAGGCGCCAGGCGAAGGATAGCTTAGGACTGAAGCCCTAGCGAAGGAATGCTAGGCACCGGGCGAAGGACAGCTCGGCATCCAAGACCTGGCAAAGGACCGTCAGGCAAAAGTCCAACCAGAGAAACGGTTGGCATCAGGTATACTCTCCCGAGAGGAGTAGGTGAGGACGAACAGTAGGCGTCGGTTCGACCTAGGGCTCCATTTAGGAGACCAAAGTCAGAACCAAGACAGCTAAGGCTGTATAATCTAATACTTTATTGTTTTATTGTGTTTTGGACTAACCCTGGATGCAGGACCGAAGGAACGTGTGTCTGCAGCTCAGAAAGCCTCAAAGGAATGAGGCTACAGCTGACCAGGGCGCCCGGAGTGTCCCGGGCGCCCCCAAGGCAAACACAAAACACAAGACAGCAAGATGGGCTTCGACAGTTCAACTCCCGGGCGCCCCCGCTGCTCCCAGGCGCCCCCAGCATCCCGAGCGCCCCCATGCGCAAGCCTCGATCCAGAAGCCAGCGAAGCGAAGATAGAAGTTTGACCCGGTCAATCCTGGCGCCCCGGTCAAAGTGGATCCCAAAGATAAAGGGATCAGACGCTGACCGAGACTTTGACGGATCAAAGGACACGTGGGGGGTGCCCCCGACATCCCGGGCGCCCCCAGGCCCTATATAAAGGGCCCTCGACCAAGGCTTCAGAAAATCAACTCTCTCTACGTCTCAAAGCTCTTCTGCTCTCGCGCTTCGCCTCGGAATCCTTCCAACTCGAGCTGACGACGTCCCGCTGCTCCGAAAAAGTCGATCTACCCCGGACGTCGGTAAAAGAGCTATTTAAAAGTTTACTGTACTTAATTCTGTAATCCCTTGTTAACTATTTTGCGCCTAATATAGAATTGCCCAAAGTAAACGGTCAACGACCGTGGGCCTTGGAGTAGGAGTCGACCCAGGCTCCGAACCAAGTAAAAACGACTGCGTCTCTGTGTTATTGTTTTTTTCCGCTGTTCACTTGCTCTTAATTTTCCGAAAAACGAATACCGATATTCACCCCCCCCTCTATCGGTTCTATCGATCCAACAAATTGCTGTTGTTGTTTCCCCGCCTCTTCCTTCTGAACGTTGTATCAGACTCATCATTACGGGAAGAGGTGGTCAGGGCCTTCAGATGGGGTCGTGCAGTTGGGTATGGCTTGGCCGGTTTCCTAAGCGAATACATGGTCGTTTCGAGAGACTTCTCCATGCCCACGGATTAAAAAATAATCCGAATGGAGACCCGTCTCCCAACGACCATCTCGTGCCATATTGAACGATCCAAATTACAACTCGGCCAATCACAAAGATCGGCCTTGTAATTTCCTCGACCGTTCGACTGTGGAAAAGGCGACGAGTGGATCACTGGTTTTTGTGTTTATGGTCGGGGTCCGGTTAATTAATTATTGACTATGATACGAAATCAAAATAATAAACTAACTCACATAAAATGACAAGGCAAAACAACATGACACATGAATAATTATAAGGATAATCAAGGGAGCTTGGAAAGAGTTATACCTTTTCGATCACCTCGCGGTCTTCTACCTTATGCCCCTCTTTTCGCGGACGTCGTGTGGGCGACGATCTATCACGAACCGAGATCACCGAGGTACTCCAAAAGACCTTCTCTTCACACCAACACAAACCCTAGCTCTAGGGTTTGGAACAGCCGGCCACCTTCCCTAACTCCTTGCGTCGTCGGCCACCGGAAGCCTCCAAGCTTGCGCCGGCCACAAGAAGATCAAGAGAAGAGGATGAAGAAGAGAATGGAAGAGAGAAACCAATTTCTCTCCCACCCATAACCGGCCAAACTCTTCCCTTCCTCTCAGCTTGCGGCGCTGCCGCACCCTCCACTTGCGCCGCCCGCCGACCATCACTCTCTTGCTGCCGATCACCACAAAAGGAAGAGGAGGCCCCTTCCTTGTCTATGCGGTCTTTAGCCAAGAGATGGTGGTGGGAGGAGGAAGTGAAGAAGAGGAGAAGGCTCCTCTTCCTTGCGCCGGCCACAAGACCTAGGAGAGAGAGAAGAGGAGAAGAGAAAAAACCTTGGGTTGTGATCAATTGATTAAGCTTTGGTTTCTTGATCTCATAAGGTATTTATAGGGCTAAGGTAGGGACCAAGAGGAGGAGTTAGATGTTGGCCCACCAATGGATCTAAACTCGATCCATTAATTATGATTTATTCCACTAAAGGATCTTAATTGAACTTCCTCACTAACCCCCCATATTTTCATATGGGCTCCACATATTTAAAAGCCATTATGCATGCCACGTTAGTGTGGATGTACACAAACCTTACATTTCTTAGAGAATGTTGTACCCATCAGTCTTACTATCTTGTCAACCTAACTTTTTGACAAGTAAGACTAATAGTTGATCAACTTCGGCCCTACAATTTATTAGCGGTGACTCCGTTGGAGAGGATACTAATAATTGTATCTAAGTGTTTACCATTGCACGACACTAAGGGAACTATTTAGGATTATGTGCCTTCCGTTGGGGAAGTCCACACACTCTTCAATAATCACCTATAATCTTTTCTAAACTTGTGATCTGCAGAACAAACCTATCTGTTATGGAGGAAGGCACTCAGAGCCAACGTGCGGGCTTGTTCGCATCACATATCAGATTGCAATGGAGGTCGTGGGACCCTTAGGGTCCCTCTCCCACTTAGTAATTTATCTTGAGGAATTTTCTAGCACTACCACACAACCAAGCACATAACCAATCAACATGAAAAAAAACATAGAGAAAATCCTAGATTTTTCAACTTTCATGGCCCTTGGTCTCTAATGCGCCTCCAGTCGTGTCGTCACTTCGTCTGCTCCTCCCTTCCTTCTGCGCAAGCTAACTCGAGGGATTTCCACGCCGAAATGACTAGCTAATTATTTACATCATCGATCCTATACTTCTCGAGGGAGTGTACATGAAATCTAGATCAACTGTAAATAAATAACTCAGCTAAACATGCGCTGTATTTAATTATAAAAATTAAATACCCAGTCTCGTCAACCCCGAGGATTAATTAATTACAAAAATATGCAAACCAATCACACAACACATATTTGGCCATGAAGTTGGAATTTCGTGCCTGCAACACAATGTTAGCCTACGCACATCCACATATCATCCAGCAAAATAAAATGTATAAATTGCAAAAATTAACCAATCCTAATCACACAAAGCCGGAAACCTCAGCTCTGATACCATTGTTGGGTATGGCTTGGCAGGTTTCCTAAGCAAATACATGGTCGATTTGAGAAACCTCTCCATGTCTACGGATTAAAATTAATCTGAATGGAGACCCGTCTCCCATCCACCATCTCGTGACATATCGAACGATCCAAATTACAACTTAGCCAATTACCAAAATCGGCATTGTAATTTTGCTCGACCGTTCGACCGCGGAAAAGGCGACGAGTTGATCGCCGACTTTGTGTTTATGGTCGGGGTCCAGTTAATAATTTATTCACCAAATTTGGAATCAGAATAATAAATTATTAAACATGAAATGATGAGACATATAATCATGGCACAAAATTGACATAAGGAAAAATAAAGGAGCATAAGGAAAGATATACTTTTCCGATCACCTCGCGGTCTTCTACCTTATCTCCCTCCCTTCGTGGACGTCGTGTGGGCGACGATCTACCGCGATCCGAGATCACCAAAGCCTCCAAAAGAGCTCTTCTTCTCACCTTGGCCAAAACAGGAAAACCTAGTTCTAGGGTTACCCTTGCCGCCGGCGCCTTCTTCCTCTCTCCTTTGCGCCGCCGACCGTCGGAGCTGCTGTGAGGCCTCTGGACCAGCAGAGCTCTTTGAGAGGAAGGAGAAGAAGATGAAGAAGGAGAGAATCCTCACCCAACCAGCCGAAAATTGACTCCCACCTCCCCTTTTGCTTGCGCCGCCGCAACCTTGTTGCTCCGCCTCCCACCGGCCGCCGGCAGTTCCTCCACCCTCACTGAGTGCCACAAAAGGGAGAGGACTACCCTCCCTTGTCTCTGTGAATGCCAGCCGAAAGATGGTGGAGAGAAGAAGAAGAACCGAGGAGTAGAACTCCTCTTCCCCTTGCGCCGGCCGAACCCTAAGGGAAGAATAGGAGAGAGAGATGAGAGGAGAGAGGCTTAGGGTGATGACTCTTGATTAAACCTTGGTTTCTTAATCTCATAGGGTATTTATAGGGCTAAGGTAGGAACCAAGAGGAGGAGTTAGATCTTGGCCCATTAATGGATCTAAACCCGATCCATTAACTAAGATCCATTCCACTAAAGAATCTTAATTAAACTTCTTCATCAACCCCATATTTTCATATGGGCTTCACATATTACGAGTCGTCCATTCCCCCGTGTTTAAGATCTCGAATGTCCGTTAATTAATTTAAATTAATTAACCTCTGGATCCTTGACTAGTACCACTCAACCTTATCATCGTGCCGGATCAAATCCACCTGCAGTGTTTAGCACGATGAACCTCTTGAGCTCATCAAGGGGGCATCATCATCCTAACTCACCAGGACACGAATTTTGTCAATAATCATCGATATATCATATTATTAATATTATCTTCCAACTTACCGGGCTTATCAATCTAACAGAATAGATCTCACCTATTGGTAAATCAAAGAAACAATAACTAATAATATATGCCCGATATTATTTTGGGATTAAGGGATCGTACTCCATAATATAAACTGAGGTCATATCCAATCATCGAGTCAGTACAAATTGGATAACCTCGAGTTTCAATCTTGCTCAATGTGCTCATAGCACACTAGTGTAATTCTATGGTCAAGACCAACCACACCTAATTACACTACAACCATCCCGATAGGATGTCCAATTCCATCTCGGTTGTGGGCCTCTTATTTATACTAAGCAAGGAACTGATAACACGATCTTCCGTGTGACACCACACACCATATTATCTTCAATGCAAAGTAATTGGACTTCATGAGTGTACTAATGTAAACAAGCACCAAGTGTAGTTGTGATTCTCTTTTCATAATAATAAAAATGTTCATATAAAGAAACTCATGTCTTTCAGTATACACATCTTACAGAGAGAAACAAATTTCTCTCCCACCCAAAACCGGCCAAACTCTTCCCTTCCTCTTAGCTTGCGGTGCCACCGCACCCTCCACTTGCGCCGCCCGCCGACCAGCCCTCTCTTGCCGCTGATCACCACAAAACGAAGAGGAGGCCCCTTCCTTGTCTATGCAGTTTTAGCCAAGAGATGGTGGTGGGAGGAGGAAGTGAAGAAGAGGAGAAGGCTCCTCTTCATTGCGCCGGCCACAAGACCTAGGAGAGAGAGAAGAGGAGAAGAGAAAAAACTTTGGGTTGTGATAAATTGATTAAGCCTTAGTTTCTTGATCTCATAGGGTATTTATAGGGCTAAGGTAGGGACCAAGTGAAGGAGTTAGATCTTGGCCCACCAATGGATCTAAACTCGATCCATTAATTAAGATCCATTCCACTAAAGGATCTTAATTGAACTTCCTCACCAACCCCCATATTTTCATATGGGTTCCACATATTACGAGTCGTCCATCCCCCTGTGTTTAAGATCTCGAATGCCCGTTAACTAATTTAAATTATTGACAATTCAAATTAATTAACCTTTGAGTCCTTGACTAGTACCACTCGACCTTATCATCATGTCGGATCAAATCCATCTGCAGGGTTTAGCATGATGAACCTTTCGAGCTCATCAAGGGGGCATCATCAACCCGACTCACCTAGACACGGATTCCGTCAATAATCAACAACACATCATATTATTAATATTATCTCCCAACTTACTGGACCTATCGATCTAACAGAATAGATCTCGCTCATTGGTAAATTAAAGAAATAATAGTTAATAATATATGCCCGTTATTATATCGGGATTAAGGGATCGTACTCCATAATATAATCTTGAGGTCCTATCCAATTATCGAGTCAGTGCAAATTGGATAACCTCGGGTTTTGGTCCAGCTCAATGTACTCAAAGCACACTAGTGTAATTCTATGGTCAAGACCAACCATACCTAATTACACTACAACCATCCCGATGGGTTGTCCAATTCCATCTCGGTTGTGGGTCTCTATTTATACTAAGCAAGGAACTGATAACATGATCTTCCGTGTGACATCACACACCATGTTATCTATAATACAAAGTAATTGGACTTCATGCATGTACTAATATAAACAGGCACCTAGTGTAGTCGTGATTCTCTTTTCAAAATGAAGATGTTCATATAAAGAAATTCATGTCTTTCAGTATACACATCTTACACGTGCTACCAATGTGTTATCTCAGGCGTCCTCATCTGTTATGGACTACTAGGATGGAGTACCCAGAAGGTGGCAAGAGATTCAAGGATCACGTCGACAAACTCCTACACACCGTATACCTGGAAAGTGGTTCCGAGCCTAGCGACCCTGCAGGAATGACGCCGTAGAGAAGAAAGACCCAAGTAGAACAGTGCCCTTTCTTTTTGTTTTTCTTTTTCCCACAAGATATCCTGATTGTATCTTGATAATTTTTCGTGTATTTTTCATATAAATAAAGTAATATTTTTGTTACCCCGTGTATGTGTATGCCTGGATTATTCCTTTAAACGCCTTGCTTGTATTCCTTTGGTCGGGTATGCTACTTTACCATTGCTTCTGTAGCGCCTCCTGTCCTGGGTGCTTGGGATATCACGAGGCATCCTGGTTTGTGTCCCTGGTGGGTAGTTTGTAGCAACCCGGGCCAAGTTAGGGTTTTGACTCTTAATTGGGCGTAGATGGTTGAAAGAAAGTATCTTTCTTTATTACTTGAATTTGCTGCAAGACAGCCAAAATACACAAAAGGACATTCATTATGTAATGTAAAACTTACCAGGACAAGGCAGGTCAGAGACGGTTGTCTAGCCTGGACCTCCCTAGTCCTGGTCCTTCTCTTTGATAGATCGAAGACGTCCGCTAGAGGGGGTGGTGAATAGCGATTTGTTCGTCGTTTTCTCTAGAAGATTGTTAGCACAGCAGAAATACAAATAAAATAAACTAATCAAGAGAGAACAATGTTAACAAACCGATTTACTTGGTATCCACCCCGGACGGGTGACTAATCTAAGAATCCGTCGGTGGATCAATCTCCGGATAACCTCCGGCTAGTCCTCGTCGCTCCTTGTGGGTGGAGAAACCTCGCCACAACACTTTTAGAAGACTTGAGCACAAAGACTACTATCTTGCCTTTAACCAAGACAAGATTCGTCAAGAATCTCAGCCACTACGAAGTCCGCTTTAAATAAGACTCGGGCTGAAACCCTCACCACCAGTCGACTCCTCCCATGGCAGTCGACTGTCCCACTCAGAATTCGGCCGTTGACAGCCCCAACGTTCGAATTCAGCTGTACACCACTCGACTGCTCCCAGAGCAGTCGACTGTTTCAGGGGCCAGGCCCTTTCTATGAGTTTTATCAGTTGATTACCCCAAGGGCAGTCGACTGCCCAACTCACCCACCTAGGGTTTCCCTTCTCGAGTACACTTCTCTCAGCACTCAGACCCTTGGACTCTCCCGAGTACAATTACACAACACTCATACTCTCACGACTCGACTGACTCCTCATCCGCAGCCTCGACTATTGCCTTCGCACCCTCTTCATTTTTGGCTCCCGTCCCTCGGATGCACGCAAGCCTCTAGCTTGCCTCCATGCCATCCTTCACGCATGCTTCGATGTCCGCGCCCATCAGCTCATCGTCCCTGCTCTCCAAGGTCCCTTGGGTGCATACAAGCCTCCAACTTGTCTCCATGTCACCCTTCACCGTACCGAGGCCGTCCAGTCAAGTCCATATGTGTAACCTGTACAACATGCACACTCAACATACACATATAAGATAACAAAGGTAAACCTAATTTAAACCCTTTGCCCAAACATCAAAATACTTGGTCACTCCGGACCACAGATTGCCTCAACACTCTTTACGTGCATGACTTTCTTCAGCTAGCCTTCCAGACCCCTTGGGTTCTTCTGGGACTCTGTTCGGACTTCCCCACTGTAGCATCGTCGAGATACCAGCTGGTCTCCCTTGACTTCAACCACATGGTCGCCTACCGGGAACTTTATCTTCTGATGGTAAACAAAGACCACTGCCTGGAAAGTGCTGAGCGCCGGGCGACCCAAGATGATGTTGTAGGGTGAGGGCTCATCCACGATCAAGAAGGGAGTCCTTTTGGTCCTCTCCAGCGCGTCACTTCCCAAGGAGAGAGAGAGAGTAATCTGCCCTATTGGTTGTACTCGATATCCCGTAAAGCCAAACAGCGGGGTAGAGACCGGGAGCAGCTCATCTTCATTGATTTACATCTGGTCCAAAGCCGCCTTGTACAAGATGTTCACAGAACAACCCGTGTCCACAAAGATGCGCTTAACCTCGTAATTAGCAATATGGGCTATGACCACTAAGGCGTCTTCATGGGGAGCCTCCACTTCTTTCAGGTCGGCTGGTCCAAAAGATATAGTAGGTTCGAGTTCCTGACGCCGGCTGGTTCCAATGGAGTAATTTTCTAGTCGCCTGGTATGAGACTTCCTTGCTCGGTTGGAGCCCTTCCAGTAGGTCCTTTGGAGATGACTCCCACATGACCTGAGGGCGGACCACGCATGGGGGTCTTGCCCTTCTGGGGGTCTCTTTTTAAGGAGAGAGATCTTCGGGGTGCAGGCCTCCGACTCCTACCTCACGATCGTGAGCAAGACCGATGTCGGGGCTCATTTTTCCCGGCATGCTGTCGCCGAGGAGAAAAGCTTCGTCTTGGTGACCTTCTGCGATACCCCGACTTATTCCACTTTCTTCGAGGTTTGGTACCTGCCTCCTCGCCGAACTTCTTCTTCAAGGTGTGACACTCCTCAGTGGAATGTGTCGAGCTGCCATGGTAACTACAGTATCTTGGTGATGGCTCCGGTTGCTTGGTGTCTACCGTCTCAACCAGCCGGCGCCTACCAGCCCACGGGTCCTTCCTAGGGTGAAGGTCTTTTCCCCGAGCTGGGGTCGAGGGCTCCCTCCTGTCTGATTGGGGAGCCGCCGGGGGGGGGGGGGGGGGACTCCGACTAGATCTTTGCGACGGGCGTACTGTACTTCTTCCACATTAATATGCTTGACGGAGCGTCCCAACAAATCATTGAAACTGCCGGGGGGCTTCTTTACCAAGGATCGGAAGAAGTCCCGTTCAGCGAGTCCCTAGGTGCAGGCACTGACGAGTATCTCTGATGTTGCGCTGGGCACGTCTTACGGCACCTGGTAGAACCTCTGGATGTACTCCTTGAGTGGTTCCTTGGACTTCTTCTTGAGGGCGAATAGATTAAGTGTCATCTTCTGGTAGCGACGGCTGCTCACGAAATGGTGAAGGAAGGTTGTTTTAAACTTCACGAAGGAGTTGATGGAACCTTATGGCAGTCTTTGGAACCACTGCTGAGCTGCTCCGGACAGGGTGTTTAAGAACACCCAGCACTTCATACTGTCAGTATACTGGTGCAGGAGTGCAGCATTCTCGAATTTGCAGACGTGATCTTCTGGATCCGTCTTCCAATCATAATCAGGGATCCTCGACCCGCGAAACTGCTTTGGCATGGGGTCTTCGACAATCTCGGATGAGAAAGGGGTAGAGGGAACCTTATGGGAGGTCTTAGGTTCATCCCTCTTTCCCTGTTCCTCTCCGTGCCTCCGAGCGCTGGAGGCCACCGAGTGGGCCTTCTCAATGTCTCCGGGAGACTCTCTTTGGGGATCCAAGGCTGCTCCATCCCGTCACCCCACCGGGGTGGGGTGACGGATCTCCGTGAATGCCAGACGGAGGCTCTAAGGATCTCGTCCCTCGCAGGATCCCCTTGTTATGAGGCAGCCTGTTCGACATGGTGTTGCTCCAGCGTCTCTTTAATGGCGTTGGCCACTAGGCGATCGAGTTCCTCTCTTGTAAGGACAAGGGGTTGTCCCTCCGGTCCTGCCATCGGTGCTCCTTCAAGTGCTTTGCTAGCTTCCCACAGACTGCGCCAAATTTGTTTTGGAAGGAGTCGACGACGATGTCTAGTCACCGAGGGTTTGCACATGTGGAAGTCACTGTGGAGGGGAAGAACTCCGTGCCCTGCGAGATTAACACGAGCGTTCGGGGACACGCTGGAAGGGGTCCGGCGGAGTCCACTCCGACGCTCAAGTCAGTGTATTGATGAAGAGTAAAGGCAGCAAGAAAGGAAAATATATGTAGGGTTGAAAGAGTGTAACCTCTTTACGGGAGGGGTTGGATTACCTTTTATACTAATGGCGGTAGACTTGGCGCATTCCCTCATCTCGTGCCACGTCTCCGTGATTTATGCCACGTCCTCCCCTTCTTTCGGCGGTTACTGGCTAGCCTTTGAAACGGTCTGCGTCGTTACTACGCTTCGGCCCGTTGCAATATTTAAGGGTCATGATGACTCCTTATGACGGGGAGACTTATCCATAGGTCCGTTAAAAAAGGGGGAGGAGGACTGTTGCTTGAGGTCGCAGTTAACTCGGGCTCCGCTATCCCGAGGTGACCTCTGGGCCTTCTACCCCGATGTGAGCTCGGGGCCTTCTACCCCGAGGTGAGCTCGGGACCTTCTGACCCGGGTGAGCTCGGGCACTATAATTCCCGAGGGGCTCTAGGGACCCAACTCCTGGGGGGGAGGGGTTCCCGAGGCTCGGGGAGGAGGGTCATTTCAACCCGACTTATCATGCCATGTAGCTGCTTCATCCCACATGCCTGCCATGGGCTATTCATCCCTATCAGATAAAATTTAGCACTCTACTCTATAGTGCTAGTACTTCTCGGAGGTGTTGGGCGATCATTCTTTAATATATAGTCTAAGTCCATGCAGGCTAAGACTATGATCATGTATTCTTTCCATTTAGTAAATTCGAACCAGTTAATATTGGGAGATTATTAATATTGATAGTTACAAATTACACTGAATTAAAGAAATAAATTTATTTAAGCTCACGATTTAATTAAAATCAAAAACATATATAAATGCAAATAATAGAACACAAGATTATGAAAATAAAATAAAATTTAAATGCAAATACATTGACTCCTTATGAGAAACCAAATATCGAATTGTATTTTAATATATGGACTAAAATACAATTTGTTAGTGGTACTATCTATATAATTCAAATTTTAATTTGTCACACAATATGTCTTTCTTTGAGTCAATCCATTATGCACATTTTATGATACTTTATATGAGTTATATTTTGATCTATAAATCACAATAACTTTAATCAGTCACATAATATATTTTCCTTTGGATCGACATACATTATTTATAATCTAAACAAAACAAAATTTTGTTATATAAATTTAAGCTACTTTGAGCAATAATTTTCTTTTGGAGCGAATATTCTTAGGATATATATATATACACACGTTTACCAATATAAAATAAGACTTAACCTATCTAAGGTATCGTCCTTCAGTTGTGTTTCTTTATTGTTTTCCTAATAAAAAACTGTATTATTTTTCTCGATGGAAACTTGAGTGACAAGGTTCTCCGGACATATCATGCTAGGCTAAACAACAGCGTTAGGTGCTGGAAACACCAACACGACTCGACCGAATCTACCTTAACGTAGTCTATTAATGACATATTGATTCTTACAACAAAAATCATGTTTTATTATTATTATTATTATTTGTTCTGAGGAAGTATAATAATAATAAATGTGATTTTATTTTCCTTGTTTTTTATGGTAATTTTCCATTAAACTAAATCACAATAATAACCCTAATTTTAAGGGAAAAAACATGGTTTTCTTCGGAAAAATGGCAATGGTAATAGCCGTTCTTCACATTCTTCGCGGAGAACACGAAATAAAAATACGAAACTACATTATCCTAGAATTTTTTTTCTAGATCTTTGATTGAGAAAAATTATTTTATGTTAGGAAAACTTAATCTAATAATAAAAAATATCAACCTGACAAAATATAATATTTTTATTGTCGTAAAGTCAATTAAATGACCTTGACTCTGATACTAATTGATAGAACTTGAGTATTCTCTTAACCGCATGAATTCTAGGAATAAAATAAGAACTCGAATAGAGAAAACACAAGACACAATCTTGCTTCATCGAAAACATGGCATCACATAAGAAAGTATAATAAAAGATAAGGAACTCGATTGAAGAGCTATGCCCTTATCTTTAGCATTATTGGCTTGATCCCAATGAAAAAAGTTGTTGCGAAAAGAAAAAGAAAGGTCTTCTAAAGAGCTTAGGATTGACGGTGTCGAAAAACACTAAGTCAAAAGGAAAACAAGAGCTTTGTCAAGATTATCCTAAACTCTTGAAGACCTTCTCTTTATATAAAAATCCAATCCGTCATCAGTCCATAGATAATAATGAATTGGACTAAAGGATTTTACATATTGAACCTGTATTTAATAATTTGAAACCTAATAAACATAAATTAGATCACATTAAAGGATTCAAATTATTTTCTTATATGTAACTTATAAATAAATCCACCTAATAAAATAGAGATAATAATATCAACAGTGACACATTAGAAATTGTAACTCTTTGTAGACATGTGATACCTATGATATCGTCAGGATTTAGAAAATATGGTGAATCTGTCCCCTTCACACTTGCATAGAACATATATTCCCTTGGGGGAGAGCACAACGAGCATTTGTTCCCTACGATGACATAGGGGATATTAAAGATACAATTTATGACGACTTCTACAACAGCAGGAAGTAAACTGAAGTAATGGAATTTGACATTACCTCAAATATAATTTACCTATAACAGATTAAGAAATAGAACCACAAGTTAAAGTCGTTTTGAAATTGTCTACGGGTGGAAATCATTTGAGGTACCGAATTTAGCTTCTATGCCATGTATAGGACAATTTAATCCTAAAACAGATGAGATAACAAAGTATTTTTAGAGTATTCGTGAGAAGGTGAAATAGCTCCTCATGAAATAGGCTATTCTTGAGAACAATAATAAGTACAAGACTTTGATTGATAGTCATTCAAAAACAAGTGTAATAAACATAATAATCGGAATATTGGACCATGTGATATATTATAAAAGATCAATGATAATATTTACATGTTGTGTCATCCTAGTCACTTGAAAACATCTTATATCTTTAATGTGAAATACTTAAGTCATTATTTTAAAGATTTTGATGATATTATTCTAAAGTATGAAAATTCTATTCGACCCGAGAAGCCTAATGCATGCATGTTTTTTTTATCTTTTCAACTCAGTTTGATCTGGCACGGCCAACACTACTTAAAAAAAAATTGAGTCTTTAACGACGGTAATAAATATCATAGAAAGTTGTAGCTAAAAGTATTCATCAGGAATTGATTGACAGAAAATAAAATACCATCATTAATAACTTTTAACGAGCATATTGACTACCATCGTTAATGATAGTAATGATGGGTTTAGATACCATCATTAATAGTGACAACGACGGTCATATATACAGTCGTTAATAACAATAACGACAATTATCTGTACCGTTGTTAATAATTTAATATCATTTAATTATTTAATGACGGTTTAGCATACCATCATTAATGATAACAATGACTATATCAATTATTGGAACATGTCAAAATGTTTATATTTTCTACAAATATATTAATGAATACTAATAAAAATCACAACCTAATACATTAAAAATCAAAACCAAATATATTAACGTGATGATTGTTTATACATCATTAAACTTGATATCACAATGTTAAATTATCATCTAGTAAAATTAACATCCATTTACATCAAAAGTATTCACATTTTTTTAAATTTCTTCGTATGTAAAATGTTGACATTTCCAAAAGCTCCAAAAAAATCTATTTCCCGTCAAACCTCCAATACCTATAATAAATATACAAAAAATGAATAATAGAATAAGATCTTTAGAAGAAGAAAATGTGTCTAACATTATAGCAACATATTCAAGAACATTACAACAAAGTAAGAAAAAGTGTTTTAGATAATATCAATCAATGTCAATCTCCAAGACGAGCCTTCATTCTATTATTCCTCACTAAAGCTTGTGTGCCTATGAAGCATTGACAAATCAAAATGAGTAAAACTTCTCATTTTCATTATCAAGTAAGAGACAAGAAATACTAATTTTTTTAAAGTGACTAATTCAACCTTAATAGTATTTGAAGCTCTTGCATATAAGCTAGTAAATTCTTCTGCATCAACTTTCAACTTCTTATAAGCTTTAAATTCAGATCCATCAACTCCTTCAACATCATCACTTTTGAACTTATCTAGAAAAAAATGGTAATTATTTAATAATAAGATATTTCATATAATTAAAAAGTTGGTAAGTATTAAATATGTTAAACACGTTGTTTGCAAACCAGAAGGATATTTCATTTGAAAATTTATAGGAAATATAAAAATTGGAGATGAGCACACAAGTGTAAAGTATAGGAAATAATAAGATATTTCATATGAAAATGACTATCCAAACCTCAAAGATCCTCTTATGTTTGCAAACCTGAAGGATATAAGGAAAACTGGAGATGAGCACACAAGTGTAAAGTATAAGGCATCCCATATATATTACCCACATATATATGTATCTATCTAAATGCATGGCAAGAAACAAATAATTAACTATATAATAGGAATCTACATACGCAATGACATTGACACATTCAAAGGCTTCTCCTAAAAAATGTATAGGAAGTATTAAAAATTGGTAAGATACCGTAATAGCAAGGTACTAAAAGCATTATTGCAACATCATCATTCCAGTCAAATAACAATTAAATGATGAAATAGGAAATGCCATGAACATCTAAGTTAGCCAAAAAAACAAAAAATTTAGCAGTCCCTAAAAGAGTGTTTATTTGACACAATGAAATATTGCCACTTCTAGAAAGGAGGAGAAGGTCTCTCACTGAAGTTCAAGAGTCTTGAATGTGGATCACAGAGCTATTAAGAGAACAGAGTTTCAAAAAATGGTAAGCAAAGTTTTGCCCAAAATGAATTGTCATTGTCCGTCAAAATTTTTAAAACCTATCTAAAATTTCAATAGCTACTGCAGTTTACTGTTCCCTCGATATGATCCTGGATTCCTACTATAGTGCCCATTGTTTCATTTAAACGAAGGCTTACCCCAAATAGTGTAACTGATAGCAGTGGTTTCTTGTTGTTGTTAGTCCATAATATAAATAAAATATAGCATCATGTTGTATCCCAAAATGTAATAAAAGTATTTGTTCATATCTTGAGCAGATCAAGGAGAATGAATTTACCAATAAGCGACTATGAGAGGAGCAGAAATTCGCCAAGATGGTAAGTCATAGGAACAGTTGTATCCAATGACACTAGATGGATAGAATCATATGAGATGATTCTATTGTTTGATGCAGTTGTTCAAGACTTACTTGAACTGATTGAATCACCTAAGGTGCCCATTGTTTTTGGAGCTTTGTTATTTGTGTATATGTTCGAGTAATCAGATTCTAGCGTCTCTGCCATAGAAAACGAAGGGGAAAAAAGAGGAAACAGAAGGAAAGGAAACAAAATATCTCACCTGAAATAGGAGATTGGAGATCGTCGCCGGACTGCCAATCACTCGATCTTCTCTGCGACGGAGGAACTGCAGGGAAGGTTAGGAGTCGACGCGCGCACAAATCCGTAGAGGCAGATGAGGATGCCGGAACTGCAGGGAAGGATAATCCCTGCCGTCGCCGGACTTCTGGTCTCTCGAGCTTCTCTGTGATGGTGGAACAGCAGGTACGTGAGGATCAAAGACGGCGCTAGAGGTGCTCTCCGGTTTGGCCTGATTGGGCGGCTCACGGGCACGACGGTGGTGGGAAGCACAAGTGACGCAAGAAGGCAGGCGGGGGTGATTTAGGGCAGGATTGAGTTTTTAATCAAAACTTAAAACTTAGATTTTAATTAATAAATATAATTTTATAATTTAAATATATTTTTTAAGTATAATAAATTCAATAAAGTTAAAAAAAATCTATTTATTTTATAGAAAATATAATAAAAATTTATTTTGAAGGTCTTACAATAATGATGGGAGAAAATCCCATCGATAAAGACATTAATGACCCAAATAAAAAATATGATTGATAATAAAATATCAACGACAGTAAAAAAAAAGTATTGTAATTAATACATATATATCAACAATGGTATTAAATCTCATCCTTGTTAAACTACCAATGATAGATATTAGATTCCGTCATCGTTAATTATCGTCGTTAAAAATAACTTTTATACTAGTGCAACGAGACAGCGAGAGGCAGCCAAGTAATGTTGTTAATTAGATTTTGGGTTTAACCTCACTTTGATTTAGTCATGCTATTACAATTTCACTTTACGCTGCAATGAGACTTCATCCATTAACTTTATACGGTAGTAATCTCACTTGACAACCAGTACGCATGCTAATGTTGCTTTATCAAGGAGCTGTTTAATAGAGTTTATTTGTTTTCGTTTGCCTTTCCCTTCAAATAACTCATTTTTTTAACGGTGAGCTATGGAAAGAAATTATTAATGAAATAAAGTAGTTGACTTTTACTTGGAATCACCTACACAATAAGTAGATCTAAGTTATTATCCAGTGAAAATTTTGTTTGGCTTTTATAATAAAGGGAGAGTAAAAATGAGAGAGTGCATAGTGAATGATGTGACATGATGTGACACTTTATATGCACACGTCCAATTATCACTTGGACATCATCGGCGGCCTTCGGCCGTTGCCCTGAATCAAACTATACCCTGGGGGGCACGGTGAATCCGTCGGAGATCGTGCATGCAAGGTGCCATGTCATTCACTATGATTTTCACTCTCCCATTTTCACTCTCTCAATCATTATTCTTTATAATATTTGAATGCACTACTAAGCGCTTAATTGAGGAGTGACAAGTCTCGATCATTCATTTCTATTTCTGAATCCATTGTATTTCATATATCCAAACAGATATATCGAGACATTCTTTCCTACTAATTTGAAAGAGTTTTTTCTTGCTATGTATCAAGATTTGAAATTATTGATTTGTTGGTTTGCTGAGCTTATTTTCTTATTGATATATTTTTTCTAAGACTCGCTTTCGTAATAGAGCCATGGAGGTCTTCTTAACCTCTGCATACTAGTGTTGATTGTAGTTAATGGAAGGCTAACAATTGAGAATTTGATGAAATAATTTTCCCTTTAGATTGCAAAGATATATGTTTTGTTCATTTATTTTTTAGATTTTACATTTCAATACAATACATGAAAAATTAGATGAGTTTATTTATAAATCAAGTTGCCTTCATATTGCTTCTCCATTTATTTGGAATTTGATGAATGTTGCTTTTATATATTTTTGGACCTCATATCTTTTTTTTGTGCAATGTCATATTGAATGTATAATCAAGTGTAATATGGAAAATTTTCATAGTTTATGTTCTTTTATTTTTACGGTATTGCTTGCTCATAATGGTTGGGTTTTGGTTCAGTTCAAAGGCACTAACAGATTGGCCAATTTTGATGTGTTGCATAATCTTACGTGAAGTATCTCAACTGAAGTACGAATGAAGAAGATATAAGAGTTGCATGCCCAACGAAAAGTCAAGCCACGAAAAATATTGTAGTGGATCTTCGACACCAACCTAGTGGCAAACCCCACTAAAGAGAAGGTGATCTAAATACTTCTTGATACCCTGCTTAGTTTTATTATTATTATTATTATAGCACCTTTTTATTCTTGATACCCTGCTTAGATTTTTTTTTATTATAACAGTCTTTTATTAGTTATTCGATTTTATTTTCTTTTATCAGTTTTAGATATTTTAATATTTCGTGTAAAATTTATTTTTGTAAATTATTGTTTTTTTAGAAATAATTGATAATTTTATAAAAAAGATTTATTATTTGTTTTTAAATTTATCACCTAAATGCGTATTGATTGGTAACTCAATTGAAAATATTGACCAATTTTTTCGTCCATGGATTAACAGTCAAGTATTCGCCGATAATATAGTTTACCGACCAAAAAAGGGTATTACCAATCATTTTTATTAGCTAGTAAACTCTTTTTCCCCGTAGTGGCAGGAGGACGCAATTTTCAGAGATCATAATTTTTGACTCGCAACAACCACAAGATTCATAATATATCAAATTAAAACTCAATCAGATATTGATAATTGATTACTAGGTGTAACCTGTAACAACCCAATTTTGAGCTCAAAATATCGTTTAAAACCTTTTTAGAGGCTCCAGAGATATTTTTCTTTTTGTTTTTCATTTCTATTAAGGTTTTCTTTATCTTTTTGTTAAGCATTTTTTCTCATTTTTTACATCTTAGGGTTTTGCATCTACTTAAACAATTGTTTAATTGATGTTAAGACATTATATTTTATTTTGAATTGATTTTATTCTATTGGAACAATTGATGAGCATAGATTAGATGCATTTCTATCTTTGTTTTAACGCTCATTCACTTGTTTATATTGATTCTATCCTACATAGTTATGCCTCTATTTAACTTTTTGTCAATATATTTTCTTCTCCTATTTCAGAGATATGCTCTTCTCTTGTTTTCATTGATAGAGAGCAATTTGGAGCAAAATGGACAAGAAAAGGAGTAGATCACTAGAACTGGAGCTGGACGGAGTTGAAGCTGATCGAAGCTAATGTCGTAGGGGGTCGCGTTGGCTCACACGGTGGGGCCATGCCCTCTCACGGCTGGGACGTGCCCCCCGGCACGGCCTCGTGCCTCTTAGTTGAGGAAGGCATGACGGGATCGTGCCATCTGACCGAGGGCGGCATGGCAGGGCCTTGCCACCCTGACACAGCCTCGTGACTCCCTATGCCGCAGGGGGTACGGTGAGGTTGTGTCCCCCATTGGCTCTACCAGGGGTCATTCTTTTGTGCAACCCGAGTATAAAAGGGGATACCCTCCCCATTTCTTAGAAGGATGGTTTTCCTTTTAGGGAGATTTACCCTAAGTCATCCACCTTCTTTCCGGCGACTTCTAGTAGCTCGAAGACAATCTCCAATACTCTCCGCCTTTTCCGAGGCTTGGGTTGGTTCCGAAGACTCTCCATCGCAGAAGGATAAATATTTCTCTCTTCCTCCTCTTTGCTTTGTCGATTTGGATGATTGAGTGTTTTCTTTTCTTGAGTCTTTGTGTTTCTCTCATGTCTAGAGAGTAGATTTCCATGTTCTAGGATTTTAAGAGTATTGGTGATGTGAGTTGACATAAAACTCTATGGATAGCTTGTGTCCTTGTATTGCTGACATGATTTTCCATGGTTCTTGTTTAATTAAATGTTTCAATGAATGTTTTATGCTTAGATCTCTTCGTGTATGTTTTATTTATTCTGTTTAATTGAATGGATGTGTGGAATGACCTCTATCTAGGGGATATGCTCAAGGTTGTATGCTTGGGGAGCCCTATGTGACAAGGGTAACCCTTTTAACTAGACAACCTTATGTGTTCCCTTAATTTGGAGGTCATTTCTACACAAGGATGAACCTAGCCATACTCTTAATGGGTTTAATGGGTTTTTCCTAATTTCATGCTTGGAGATGTATTATGTAATCTAGAATCGTATGACCGGGGAACCCTGTTAGATCGTGGTGCCAAACTAGAGAGGGGTGAATAGTTCCATTCGATTTTCTCTACAAGAATTGTTAGCCAAACATAAACAAAAACAATAAAAATGATAAGAACAATGCTAACACCTTTGTTTACTTGGTATCCATCTCAGAGAGGTGACTAATCCAAGGATCCACACGCACACACAAGCTCCACTATGAAAACCTCCTTCAAGGTGGAGAAAACCTTCACAAGGTTGCCCTCTTCCTCTTTACAAGATGGAAATAAGAATGAGAGGAAGAGCTGGAGACTTTGAGCACAAACAGAACAATGGTATCCTCAAGAACCGTACCTTTGACCTGCTCAAAAGTCCTCCTTTAAATAGAGTAAAGGACAGCTCCAAAAGTCATCCAGCCTGATACCAGTCGACTGCCCCTGAGGCAGTCGACTTGTCCCACCGAAGTGGCTAGCCAACGGCTAATTTTTCGGGGTTACCAATCGACTGCCCCTGGGGCAGTCGACTGATTCATTCCCAGTCGACTACCTAGCTTATAAAAACACTCTTCCTCACTCTGACGACCTTCCTTCACGTGTGCCTTCAAGTACACTCCCTTAGCTTGCCCCTTGATGTCCTCTTCCTCTGGCTATCGTCCCTCGGATGCGCACGCAAGCCCTCGGCTTGCCTCCATGTCATCCTTCACGTGTGCCCTTTGAAGTCCACTTCTCGGCTTGCCCATGGAGTCCTCTTCCCTCAGCTCTCGTCTCTCGGATATGTCCTTCATGTGTGACTCACCAAGTCCTGCAAGACTCATTCACACATATCAAAAACAACATAGCACCTTAACCTTAACCATATTGACACACACACATCAAAACCATGATCTTCCCGATCATATTTGGGCCGATTGCCCCAACAAACCCTATATGACAAAGGTAAACTTTTAACCGAACATTCTAGGTTACATTGCCTATCTAATACCATTAGATAGCCAATAGGGAAGACACTCCAGCGTAACAATCACGAGGTCACCCCAGTAATCAAGTTAGGCATCACGAGATCAAATCATTGAGATTAAGGCACTAGCAACAATAGAACATCAAGGACCATGACAAGGAAACCTAAACTCTAGGACATTCCTTTTTCATAGCATTCACACCGAGTTTTCTTAGCTTCTAACTCTTTTCGTCTCTTCTCGTTCTTGCTCTTGCTCTTGTGCGATTCTTCTTTACACTCCCGGTTAGCCCAGCTAGTTCATTTTAGCAAAGCTTCCTAATGCTTACTAATCAGTCCCTGTGGATATGATATCTTTTATTACTTGATGACATCCCATGCACTTGCGAGCCACACACTTAGTTTTTGGTCTCATTGCTAGGAACTAGTGGTAACATTAGGTGACTAGCTATCGAGCTAGACAAGGTTTTACTTTTTCTCTAGTGTAAATATTTTTCTGCACACTTGTCTATATTTACTACTTTCACTTTTATAGAAAACACAAAAATATAGTTGCTTTACTTTTTACACATACACAAAAACTCAAAAGTATTTCTTGTCTTCTTCATCTGCAACTGCTCTTGTTTATTTTTGCATACTCCTAAAAAATACCAAAACACCATTATTTCTTTAATCATTATTTTGAAGTACGTCTATTGTGCATGTGAAGAGTAATCTCTATAGGGAATCTATTACCTTTTCATTCCGAGATTGGTAGAACATTCAAACGTTGAAGAAGAAAACAAAGAGCACAGTTAGATTTAGAGCAACAATAGCAGCCTCATAATACCATGGCTCAACATCCTGACAACAACAAGCATTTGATGGATTATGTAGCCCCACACGCCAGAGTCTTTACTTCTGACAAACTAGGCCTACTGTAGAGGCCAATAACTTTTAGATAAAGTTGACATTTATATCAATGGTCAACAATACCAGTTTGGGGGTGGAGCATCTGATGACCCCAACTAATACTTGAAAACCATTTATGAGATCTGTGGAACTCTAAAGATGAATGGGGTGCCTCAAGATTTATTAAAGCTCCTTATATTTGGGTTTTTGTTTTCGGATCGAGCCAAGGCGTGGTTGAGCTCTCTCCTTCCTAAAAGCATTTCCTCCTAGGCTCAGTGCGAACAAGCCTTCTTAGACAAATTCTTTCCACCTAGTAAGATGGCTAACATGGGTAATCTTATCTCCAGCTTCAGGCAGAATGATATTGAGCCACTATTTGAAGCTTGAGATAGATTTAATGAAATGTTAAGAATGTGCCCCCACCATGGCTTAGAGAGGTGGTTAGTGATCCACACTTTCTACAATGAAATCAACTACTAGACCAAAGTCTCACTAAACACTCATGAACAAAGGTCTGGATGACGCAGAGGAAATTATAAAGAGTGTGACTCTCAACCATCACCAGTGGATATCAAAGAGGAGCTACAACCCAATGAAGACCCCAGGGAAGTATGAGGTGGGGGCTATTGAGTTGCCCCCACTAAACTTGATGTCTTGACCAAGAAGTTCGATACTTTGAATGTGAATCCAGTGAATGCCACCACAGCAAGATGAGGAGTATGTGGGAGCATTGACCACTAGATTGAGAGTTGTCCACTTTGAGCGGTATCATTACTGTAGCGCCCGCCTTTTTCCCACACCTCGTGGTGTGGCGAGAGAGGTGGCGTTACGCTAAACATACATGTACTTAAACAATATATTAATGCAGTGGAATCATCATTTTTTTTCTAAACATGCTCTTAACCATACAACTAATACATGAAATATCTATACGTGCCTAAACTTGTCATTCATGAACTCATATGCATAGCATCATAACTTAACCGTTCCATAACTTATTCATCATTTCATAGGTAGCATGTACTTATCCATAAATGTAGCATCATGAGTCTTAAGTCACCCATTAGTCATAACCATAAAACATAGCATAAAATTTAAGAACATTCTCACACCCAAGACATGCATTATGTATGAATATAAAATCTTTTGCCAAGTCACTGCCACACACACACATGCTTCTGCCTCCCCTGCGGCTTCCCTTAATAGCTTCTTGGTTGATCTGCGGTACAAGGAAAATAAAACTATAAGCACATAGGCTTAGTAAAACCCCTTTCCTACTCACTAAAACTATACGTTGTTTTAACATAAACATATCAAACATCTGACATAACATAACTTCGAGCATAAACATAAGCATAGTCATACTTGGCATAAATGAACATACATGAACATGACTTAATATATCAAGCAACGTATACATGACATAAAGCATACCTACATGAACGTGAAACATACTTATACATGGCATAATTCTTAGCATACATGAACATAATGCATACTCATACATGACATAATTCCTAGCATACATGAACATAATGCATACTTATACATGACATAATTCTTAGCATACATAAAAATAAGGCATACTTATACATGACATAAAATATGAGCATAAACACAACATAAAATATACTTACCTTGGCGCGATGCATAATATGGATGTATGAATGAGTCTAATACATTTACTACATAAGATGCTTAGTTTTGAAATCATACTTTTAAATGCTTAACATAAACATAACTTCATTGGGGTCCCCGGCTTGTACCACATACATACATCATAAGCGCGCATCCCTAAGTAAATATGAGGTAGCTAGCCTCAACCTACTAGGGTAAGGACAGCATAGTCGGTAGTCCTAGAACCGGGGCGTTCTTAAGGTGCCCATCCCTGTTGCACAGCTTCGGTAGTGCCAGAACCGTGGACAGCATAGTCGGTAGTCCAGAACCGGGGCGTTCTTAAGGTGCCCATCCCTTGGACCCTTACTTCGGTCCGGTACAAGCCTTATACATAAAAATAAACATGCATGCTTCATCATTCATACTTGTCATTCATACTTATTTCATATCATCGTTATGCCTTCATCATTCATACTTATCATTCATAGTTATCATACATGCTTAAGGCATAACCATCAACTTCATTCATACTTATCATTCTTTATTCACATAATAGGACATACATGCATAATCATGGTTCTAGTCATAACCTTATCCGGGTTCATCAAGCTTGCACAATCATGATACATAATAAACATACACCTCATACATGATACATTTCATCTAGCGTACATAATCCTAGTATTCATCATAAGACATGGATGATAAGCTACATATAAACCTAACACCTACTACTAGGGTTCATAGCATTCATCATAAAACATGTATATATATATCATCATGATTCATAAATCCATTATAAGCATTTATCAATATTCATGCATCATCATATTTATCATAACCTACTTCTACATCAATTACATGTATTCATGGCATATGATCTAAATATTCATGATTAAAACATAACCTAACATCAACCATACAAAGTCATGTTATATAACACATAAACTAGGATTTTAGTCACATGGAGGCCCTTATATCATGCTTAAAAATGCACTAGCATCATGGTAACTTATAACATACATTCTTGAGACCCAAACCCAAACCAAACCCTAAGTTTGGGGTCTTGGCCGAAACTTGAAGGAGGTCTAAATTCATAGAAAATTTTCCTAGGTTAAGATTAACATCCTATACCTTGCATATCATACCATAGAAGACCAATTTAGCCCTTGATTGGATTTAACATTAAGCCTTAGCCCTAGTCCAGGACTTGGCCGAAACCTATAAGAGTAATAAACTCATAGAAAATTTATACAAATCACTACTTTCATCCATACTATATCATAACAAGACATACTAAGCATGCTTGGAGAATTGAAGATTAAACCTATGTCTAATCTTGAAAGTGGCCGAAACCCTAAGGGGTTCTTAGGGTGCCCTAAAACTTCAAACATCATACTTTTATACTTCACCTATCATATGTAACCATTTGCAAATATAAATCAAGTCTTTAACATGATTTCTAGCCCAAGATGTGTCTTGGCTGAAACCTTCATGCCCTTTCCATGGGTTTTCCCTTTTTTTTTCTTTCCCAACATATCATGCCAATAAGACTTAGATCATGACATATAACTTTGAAAGCTATCATACCACAGGTGAGAGGGATTTACCTTCCTTGATCTTGCTTACAACTTTGGATAAAAGATAACAAGAGAACCTCCTTGTCTCTAAATTCTCCTTAGTCCTTGTATCCTTGTAGGGGGGGCCTTAGATCTTCCAAATAGAGTCCTTGGTGGAACTTTTCTCAAGGGGGAGAGCACCTTGAATTTTCGGCCAAAGCAAGGAGGAAGAAGGAATGAAGAAGAGAGGGAAGTTGTAACTTCCTTTCCCTATTTATATCATTTTGAAAAGGGGTAAATGAAGAGTCATGGTGCCTCTTCCCTTGATGACTCTTCATTTCCTACACCTTAACTAATATCCACTTCATTCCCTCATAGCACTCCCTTGCTAGGTGAATTGGTTAGTGCATGCATGCTTGTAGACTAGGTCCAAGGTTCAATCCTTGGTGCATGCACTAATTTTCTATTTTCTTTTTAATTTATTTCCTATTATTTTCAAAAATTCCTTAAAAATTCCCTCATAATTATGTTAATATTTTTCATTACAATCCATCTATTTTTATATTAAATTCTACTTAAAACCACCCATGATAATGGCACTAGAAGCCCCTATAAGGCCCCTTAATACTTAGTTTCTCTCAATTTAAATGAGAGAACCTTGGGTTTCTAGGCTAAGGTTCGTACTGATATTTCTAGATCCTTCAGAAAATTATCTAGACATGCTTAATATTTTAAAGAAAATATTAAGAAAATTTTCCGGGTCGTTACAATTACAACTTTACCAAGTGGAACAAATTGATGCAATCGGTGTTTTTAATCAAAGGCAAAACAACTTTTACTCCAACACTTACAACCTTGGATGGAAAAATCATCCGAACTTCTCTTATCGAATCAAGCAAGACCAAGGCCAAGCAGAGGGGAACAAGAAACCATACCAATCCTCATGCACTGAATAGCTTCTGGAAGAGATATTGGCGCATCAAAAGGAAATGAAGAATGACATCAGACAACTTGGTCCAAGATTAGACACCAATGAAAAACACATAAAGATGCTTGATAGTTAGAAAGCCCAGATCGTCACCTCTTCCTCTAGAACACAAGGCATATTCCCTGGGCAAACCGAGAAGAACCTATTGAAGCATTGCAACATTGTTGAGTTGCAGAGCGGACAGACCTTGGGCAAGGCCCAAGTGATTGCTCAAGAGGGGATTACGAATAATGGAGAGTCTTCTCTATCCTTCTCTACCATTGAAGCATCAAAGAAGAAAGAGGAGATTGAAGAGTCTCTACTGAACTTCAATGCTCAAAACATTGCCTTCCTCCAAAGACTCTCAACGACCAAGAAAGATGAAAAATTTGACAAGTTTCTGGAAAAATTCAAAGGAATATGGATTGAGATCCTGCACATCAATATGCTGCATCAAATGCCTAAATTTGCAAAGTTTGTGAAAGTGATCATCTCCATAAAACACAAGCAAGATGGATTTGAGATAGTGACTTTGACTGAAGGATGCAACGCTCTACTACTCAATTGTCTCCAGCCAAAGCTCCAAGACCCAAGAAGTTTTTCTACCCCATGCAAGATCGGTTCAACCACATTCGGTAATGCTTTCAGTGACCTTGGAGATAGCGTAAGTCTTATTCCATATTTGATTTGTAAGAAACTTGGATTGAATGATCTGAAATTAACTACGATGGCATTTCAGCTAATTGATCTCTGTTGTAGATATCCTTTGGGTATCATGGAAAATGTGTCTATCGAGGTAGGGAATTTTATAGTCCCTATGGACTTCGTAGTCTTGGATATAGAAGAGGATCTCATGGTCCCCCTCATTTTAGGGAGGTCTTTTCTTGCCACGGCTAGGGTCATGATTGATGTGAAGAATCACAAACTGTCCCTTGTGATCAGTGAGGAAAGGCTGGAATTTGATTTGTCTAAATCACGAAATCCTCTATCCATGTCCACGATCTCAAGCATTGGCCCAAGGTTGGAAGAATCCCAACCATAAACTATTGTTGATCATGAGCCATTCACCCCCCATTGTGAGAAGCCGCCCGAGGATGTACTATATCCGGCGGAAAGGTAGCGACCCCGCACTCCAAATGACAAATATGTCATTCTGGTATGCACCTGGAAAAAGAACGAGGTTGGCTCTTCGAACCTGAATGAAGCGGACCACCTCTCTTTCAAGGGTAAGGCTCCAGGTTGAGCCAAAATGTCAAGCTCGTGACCTTAAATGAGCACTTCTTTAGAGGCAACCCAAGCTCATATATAGTTCTTTTCATACATCCTTGTCTTTACTTTGTTTTCAAAGAGTTTTAACACTTATTTTACTTTCTTATGCAGCTGGATGACGAAGAAGGCATCGTTGGTAGACTCCCACATGGCTAGGCCGTGTGGGAGGGGCACGACCAACGGGTCGTGCCCCCCTCACCGAGAGGTGCATTGCTGGGCCGTGCCCAGACGTAGCACATGGCACAGTAGGGTCGTGCTATGTGGCACGACACCATGCCCACCAGTGTGCTACCCCCCGTGTCGACACCTTAAGGGCACATGGCACCCTACCCCCCCTTTTTTGCATGTGCCTTGCACCCATCCCACCCCCCCCCCCCCCCCCCCACCAACAAAAAAAAACCTCTCTTCTTGTTCTTCCCAAAGCTTCCAAACCTCAAGTTTCCTCCTTCCACGTCTCTTCTTCTTGCCAAAAGTTTCAAGCATCTTCTTGAAACCCGTCCCTACTCCTTCTCCTTCTCACCTTAAGGGTTTAGTTTCCTCAATTCTTCCACCCAAAGATCAAGGCTCTACCCCTCCTAATTTGGCAAAATGATGTCAACCATCTAGAAGAAAACTAAGGAGTGGATCATCAAATGACGATAGAGGGGATGATCCACGAAAAGACAAGGAAAAGGACAAGGTGGCGGACACGGGAAAAGCTAAACATAAAAACAAGGGCATGTGACCAACACGTGATGAGGGTAACAATAATACTAATTCTTTTAGCATTATTTTTTGGAATGATAATAAAAAATCTAGATTCGATACTCTCATTTCTCGTAAAATTATTTGCACTAGATATCTTGATTAGGATATCATGACCATCTTAAGGATCAAGAATGATATTGATTGGCCAATATGTGGCAGAGATTGGAATGATATCATGTATAAGCGGTAGGGTAACTAGTTGTTAATCCAGGCATCTACGGTTCGATCCCCAGCTACGGCGCATTTTACAGGAATTTTTTCTCCAAATGGGGCGCGAACCCTGGGATGCTGGGCTTCTAGACTGCCCACCGTGAGCGCTTCCCGATTTACCCTGGTGACCGGTGGGAAACTTCCGTGTGGCCGGGCCGGTCACCCCAGGTTCAATTTGTCTGCTGCCTGGTTCATAGTAATAGTAAAAGTAAAAGAATGATATTGATTGGCCAATATGTGGCAGAGATTGGAATGATATCATGTATAATGCTTAGTTCATTAGATGTCAACTTTACTTCGGATAACGATCATGATGGAAAAATTAGCTTTAGATTAATGAACCATGATCATTTATGAGCCCTTTATGATTTTAATAATTACTTTGGCTTACTTGTGGGGGAAACTAGAATTCTTTGTTGGGTTCCCGTTGCGGGAGGAGTTCCTCTCCATATCCCCAAATTAAATTTCTATTGATTAGAATTAATCCGGATGGAAAGAAAACTTTCCGAACGACCTTTTTCATCATCCTACTATTCGATTGAGTGATCGCTTGAACAAGCTTGTTGTTCAAGCAATCTAACCCCTTTATCGATTAGTCGCAGAATATATTACGAATTATGGATCGCTGGTTCTTGTGTTTATCTTCGGGGTCCATGAAAACAAATACAATTGAACAAGAATAAAATAAAAACAAGATTATACTTCTTGTTTTACCTCTTGATCTTCTATTGTATTTGTTAGTGATATGAGAGAAGTATCCTAAGGCAATCGCCTTATGATTGTAATCAATTATTTTCATAAATGAATATTCACTATTTGAGTATACATGTTTGTGTATTTGATTGAGATCTTAAACTCATTTACTGAATGCCCGTAATACAATTCACAGCATGAGAGAATTTGTGATGAATTCACAACTAGTGATTATCTCTACATGTGCAATTGTGAAGTATTGAAATTGTCCATAGTCGATGAATTGATAAATATGGACATTATCAATTCTGTTGAGACTAGCATGGGTTATTCTCTAATCAGCTGATTCTCACTGGCTGGTGACATTGAGATGTCCGGAGATAAACATGAATGCTAGTTAAGGGAACT
Organism: Boesenbergia rotunda; assembly: GCA_024364735.1. Taxonomy (NCBI): domain Eukaryota; kingdom Viridiplantae; phylum Streptophyta; class Magnoliopsida; order Zingiberales; family Zingiberaceae; genus Boesenbergia; species Boesenbergia rotunda. Next base: position 359,035 of record JAGFNQ010001810.1, on the reverse strand, counting down.
AGTTCATTGGAGTGACTGGCTGTAAAACTTCATATGGTAGTCTACATATAAACATGTCAGTGAAGTTCACTGCAGCTTAAGTGCGATGTTCCTTTGACTTGCGGTGTTCAAGTCATCTTGGTCATGGAGACTTATACTTTGACATCTTAAGCAAACATCTCCAAGGAGGTGTGGACCCAGGATGATTGGGTATAAGCCGAAGTGCCCGAAGATGTTTGAACAACCTACAAAGGATTCACCACTCCTTGCGAGGAGATGTATACCCGAGGCCTATCGTCGGATTGTTACTCGAAGCCTCTGGCCAGAGCATGACATGTTCAGAGTATGAATCTCTTAAATACATGAGAGTAATTAGAATCCGTAGGACGAGAAAACGTTACTTGGGCTAGGTGTGACGTAGTCAGCCTAGTGGGGACTGACACACATAGACCATGTCCTGAACCAAGTGGGTATAAGATGGTGAAGGGAATGGGGCACGATTCATTATAGCTGCTGAAGGGTTTCAGAATTGTTTCTGAGGTCAACCGTTGATCTTTCGATTAATTGGGGATCATGATGTACTACTAGGTGCCACTCATGATCGTTCTATAATTGATTAATTATAGACGGCCAACATAAATCGAAAGCCTATTTAGTCACACGCACTACGAGTAATCCGAGGGATTTAAAACGAGTTGAAAATTGGATTTTCCAATCAAGAGAGATTAGGTTTGGTTGAGCCAAACGATAAGTCGAATCTGAATTTTTCAGAGACGCATCGGAAGCGTAAAATGGCTAAGTCTTTTGAAGACTTAATAGATGAATTAAATAAGTTTAATTCATTGGGGCGTGGCTTGGATGGGCCGGCCAAAGAGGGCCTCCATCCTCTTTGCTTGGCCGGCCACAACAAAGGGAGAGAACCAAGTTTTTGGATCAATTTATAAAATAAACCAAGTGTGGTTTGTTTTATAATAAACCAAGGTTTGGTTTATTTCTTCATGGAAATTAAAATGAACCATGGATTGGTTTATTTTATAAAATCAATCATGGATTGATTTACCATGATAAGGAAATTTATTCCATAGGAGAGAAGAGACTTGATTGATTTTTATCATGAATTAAAATATGATTTTAACCATGATATAAAATCAAACTTGGCATGATGGAATAAGTTATTCCATATTTGAGAGGCTTGATGGTTGAGAGGCTACTATATAAAGGACCCAAGGCAAGGCTTGAAAAATAATCGAAGAGATGAAGGCATAGGCTCTCTCCCTCTCTTTCTCTCCTTCTCTTCTCCCCTTCTTGCCGTGCGCCAACCAGCCCCAAGAAGGAGCACCAGCCGGCCGCCCCTGCCCTTTCCCTGCCGACCACCACCTGCTGCCGGAGAAGGAAGCTCCGGCCATCTCTTGGCCGGAAGAAGGTGCTGCCGGAATTAGAGTTTGCCGCAAGGATCTTTTTGCCGCAAGCCTCTTCTTTTGCTTCGCCGGAATTTTGATTCCGGCCATCCTTTTGTGGTTAGTCTTCCGACTTCTCTCTTGGTTTTTCTTGTCGCGTTCTCGGAGAATCTAGTAGTTCTCGAGAACACGAAACTCGTGGCTTTGCGAAGTCATCCCGAAGATACTCGGCGTGGACGCGAATAGAGGCGGAGCTTCCAAGGGACGCTTACGGTTGGATCTCGTCCCTTCCTTCGAGTTACGCGAGGTAATACGTAAATTAGTTTACGTTTCTGCAAAATTTTAAATATATGATCATGTCTACACAAGATAAAATTGCATGCTTAGATGTGTGGTTAAATAATTTGAGAAATTATTTATGCTAAACCTTCCGCTGCACGTAATTAATTTTAAAATTACGAACCCGCATCCATGTCAACATGCACCCGGTCCCAACAGTGGTATCAGAGCGAGGTTTGTGTTCGACATAATCATATAATTGTTTTTGCGGAAAGCTTTGTCATGATCTCAATTTTGGAAAATTTTCCAATTATGGAAACTTTCCAATTATGGTAAATTTTCGATTTAGGAATTTCAAAGTTTGGAAATCCTCATGAAATTTCGCAAACTTTTGAAATATCTCTGTTTCTGAAATTTTATGATAATTGTGAAAACTTACCATTTTTGGAAACTTTCCAATTTTGGAAATTTCCATTTTGGAAATTTTCCAATTTTGGAAATACGTAAGTTTTCTTTGTACCAGAAACTTACAATTATTCTGAAAACCTTTTATTTTCGGAAACTTTCCATTTATGGAAAGCTCGCAATTTTGGGCACTTTCTTTCAAGAAAGTCTAGACAAATTATGGGAATATTAATTGGCATTTAAATTCATAATTGGAAATTAAATTATTTACAAAATTCTTTATTTTGGATTGAGCCTCAGGGAGCCGTCCAATTTAAAGTTAGTTGTTATAATTAAATTTCCTAAATTGGATTTAAGCTGTCAAATGTTTAATTTGGATTGAGCCTCGGGGAGCCGTCCAAATTAAGTTATTGATATTAATTTTCCATAAATAAAATATGTGATCAAATCTTGGAAATTTTTGAGGTGATTCTCAAACGATAATTTCCTTATTTGATTTATGAGGTGATGCTCTTACATATTATTGTCTCCAAAATTAATTAGGAAAATTGTTTCCTATAGAGTATATTTCCTTAAATAAGATTTTCATGAAAATAATATGTGGTTGAATTAAGGGAATCTGTCTCTTAATTTAATAAGATTTGATTTAGAGAAATCAAAGTCTTAAACATATTAATTCCGAAATTGATTATGATAATTTAGGAAATTGTTTCCCAAAAACAATTCCTTGAATAAAGTATGAAATTAAAATTAGGAAATCCGGTTCCTAATTCAATTAATGAGACTTAATAAATTAAGTCACATACATACTTTATTAAGGAAATCGTTAGAACATGACATAATTACATGTCATGAATGTGCATAAAAGAAAAGGATGAGACCCAAAACCCCTTACAAAATATTAAGGCCAACACCTTCCATTAATATGGTTAGAACCGGAGTTTTGTTTCTCGTTTGGGTTGATGGACACATCCATGCCCGGCTTGAACCTCAACATGTTCAAACCATGGAATTAGTTTATGATTAATATAGTTGGAGTCAGAGGTCAATCCTTAGTTTTGGTTGTTGGACACATCCAAGCCTGACTAAACGGTTGAATGAGCTCCAACCATGTTAAAACTATTTCTTGATTAATGGGTCAGCCTTAAGCTTGGAGCATCGATTTGTTGTGCCACAGCCAAGGTCGATGTAAAGAGAGGTGCAGTTGGGTGCTATGTATATTGTTGCATACTTGTTAATGAGTTAACAACCCAATGATTTATGCAAACATTCAATTAGTTGATAGCATAATGTGATAGTTACATATGTATAATATGTAATCGGTATAATTACCTACCTTCATAGCTAAGAATAACTTGATGGACTCTAGCCATGGTTGTTCTTATCTATGGTTGGATATCAACCTATTTGGAGATGTTCCTACGATCTCCCGAATTGATAAAAAGGGTTATTCAATTCGAAAAATAAATAGGATTTAATTAATGTATATTGATGCATTCTTTATCATTCTTATCACATAAGCTCAATTTGTATTTCTAGGATAATCACCTGATCATGTCTTCTCTGAATTTGCGTTCCATTTTGGACATCAATAAGCTGACTGGGCCAAACTTCATGGACTGGCTTCGAAACCTGAGGATAGTCCTCAAGGCAGAAAAGCTTGCTTATGTCCTTGAAGAACAACTTCCCAACCATCCTCCTGAAGATGCAACTCCAGACCAGTTAGTGGCCTATCAGAAACATGTGGCCGATTCTGAACTTGCGAGTTGCATCATGTTGGCCACTATGGTACCTGAGCTACAAAAGCAGCATGAGCATATGGATGCTCATACCATCACCTTCCATCTTCATGAGTTGTTTGACGAGCAGGCGAGATTCAAAAGGTTTGAGGTCTCCAAACTCCTCTTCACCTCTAAGATGCAGGAAGGCACTTCTGTCTCACAGTTTGTGTTGAAGATGTTGGGGTACATTGAGCGACTAGGCACACTCGGATTTGTAATGGATCACGAACTAAGTATTGACTTAATTCTACATTGTTTGCCCAAGAGTTACTACTATCGGATGAACAAACTGGAGACTACCATTCCTGAGTTGCTTAACTTGCTGAAGACTGTAGAGCCTTCTGTAAAGCAGGATCAGAAGACGGTACTGTTAGTTGGTTCCTTAAAGAAAGGCTCTAAGTGGAAGCCCAAAGAACAAAATAAGGGAAGGAAGAAAAAGGCCAAAAAGATTGAAAAGGCACCAAAAGGCACTTGCCATCACTGCGGCAAGGAGGGCCACTGGCGAAGAAACTGCAAGGTTTATCTTGAGTCCTTGAAGAAGAAGGCATCCGATGCCCCATCCTCTTCAGGTATCTTCGTTATTGAATGTCACTCTATTTCCTCATACACCTAGGTACTTGATACTGCGTGTAGCTCACATATATGTAATGACATACAGGGGCTAAGGAATAGAAGAAGACTCGTCAAGGGAGAAGCGAATTTGCGAGTTGGAAATGGAGCAAAGATTGCTGCTGTTGCCATCGGAACATATTTGCTAAAGCTCCCTACTGGACTTGTCTTAGAATTGGATAATTGTTATTTTGTTCCTTCATTAATAAAGAACATTGTATCTATTTCATTCTTGAATGAAAAGGGTTATCATTTAATTTTTAGTAACAATTGCTGTTACATAACTTTAAATGGTGTTCTTTATGGGACCGGAACTTTATGCAATGGTATCTACACGTTAGATTTATCCAGTGACGTTTTCAATATCGAAGTTAGCAACAAACGTGCTCGAATAGATAAGCAAATAAACTCCTATACGTGGCATTGTCGTCTTGGCCATGTAAGTAAGAAACGCATGACCAAATTACACCGATGTGGAATTCTGGAATCATTTGAACTCGGTTCATTTGATACATGCGAATCATGCTTAAAAGGCAAGATGACCAAATTATCCTTTTCCGGAAAAGGTAAACCAGTGGGAGAATTGCTTGGTCTAATACATACTGATGTATGTGGACCAATGTCAACTCTTGCACAAGGAGGTTATAGCTACTTCATTACCTTTATCGATGATCACTCACGATTCAGGTATGTGTTCTTAATGAAATACAAATATGAAGCTTTTGAGAAATTCAAAAAGTTCAGAAGTGAAGTAGAGAAACAGCTTGGCAAAAGTATTAAGATACTTCGATTCGATCGGGGTGGTGAATACTTAAGTCAAGAGTTTCAAGATTATCTTAGGGACAATGGGATATTGTCTCAATGGACTCCGCCATATACACCACAGCATAATGGTGTATCTGAGAGACGTAACCGAACCTTGATGGACATGGTTAGATCTATGATGAATCATGCAACTCTTCCAAAATCCTTTTGGGGCTTTGCGCTTAAGACAGCTGTTTACTTACTAAACAGAGTCCCGACCAAGGTAGTCTCTACTACTCCATATGAGACGTGGAATAGTAAGAAACCTCATTTATCTCACCTAAAGATATGGGGTTGTCATGCTTATGTAAAGCGGATTGTATCAGACAAATTGGATGTTAAGTCTGATAAATGTCTATTTATTGGATACCCTAAGGAAACGAAAGGTTACCAATTCTATCATCCCTTGGAACAAAAGGTGTTTGTTTCAAGGTATGCTGTATTTCTAGAAAAAGAATTTCTTTTACAAGAAAACAGTGGGAGTAGCATTGAACTTGAAGAAGTTCAAGAAACTCCATTAGACATTACAGAGACACCTAGTCTAGACCCACAACCAATAACTCATAATGATGAGCTATCAGTTGAACATAAAACAACACCACTTCTTCGTAGGTCTGATAGGACACGCAATATTCCAGAGAGATACGGATTTCTCATAAGCAAATCGAACGACGTGTTACTCATTAACGATGACGAACCTATCAGTTATGAAGATGATCTGAAAAATTCAGAAAGGGATAAATGGCTTGAAGCCATGAAGTCGGAAATGGATTCCATGTACAAAAATCAAGTATGAGACTTGGTTAACCCACCTGAAGGGATTAAGCCCATAGAGTGCAAGTGGGTTTTCAAGAAGAAAACCGACATGGAAGCTAATGTTATTACCTTTAAGGCTAGATTAGTGGCAAAAGGATATCGTCAGAAACAAGGAATTGATTATGACGAAACCTATTCGCCAGTAGCTATGCTTAAATCCATTCGGATGCTCTTGGCCATAGCAGCTTATTATGATTATGAGATATGACAAATGGTTGTGAAAACAACTTTCCTTAATGGAAACCTACTTGAGGATGTATACATGATACAACCTGAAGGTTTCACATCAGTTAATAAAACCAAAGTATGCAAGCTTCGACGATCCATATATGTACTAAAGCAAGCATCCAGGAGCTGGAACATCCGTTTTGATGAGACAATCAAAGAGTTTGATTTCTCACAAAATCCTGACGAACCTTGTGTGTACAAGAAGGTTAGTGGGAGTGCAGTCGTATTCCTAGTGTTATATGTCGATGACATATTACTTATAGGAAACGATATATCAGTCTTACAGTCAGTTAAAATTTGGTTGTCCAAAACTTTCTCCATGAAAGACCTGGGAGAAGCAACCTATATCCTTGGGATTAGAATCTATAGAGATAGATCAAAACGATTGCTTGGTCTTTCGCAGTCTACATATATAGACCGAGTGCTAGAAAGATTTAGCATGTCGGAATCCAAGAAAGGTTACCTTCCCATCAGGCATGGGAACAACCTTTCGAAGTCTATGTGTCCGCGCACAGAAAACGAGAGGATTTGCATGAATAAGATTCCTTATGCATCCGCGATAGGATCTATCATGTATGCTATGTTATGTACTAGGCCCGATGTATTGTATGCTCTGAGCGTCACAAGCAGATACCAGTCTGATCCAGGAATAGATCATTGGGCGGCTGTCAAGACAATCCTCAAGTACTTAAGAAGCACTAAGGATGTGTTCCTAATATATGGAGAAGGTGATATGGTAATACGTGGGTATACAGATGCCAGTTTCCAGACAGATAAGGATGACTCCAAATCTCAGTCCGGATACGTATTTATTTTGAATGGAGGCGCAATAAGTTGGAAGAGTTCCAAGCAAGACACTATAGCGGATTCTACCACAGAAGCGGAATATATTGCAGCTTCGGAAGCAGCAAAGGAAGCAGTCTGGATCAAGAAGTTTGTCTCAGAACTTGGTGTGGTTCCAACCATTGATGAAGCAATACCGGTTTTCTGCGACAACAATGGAGCTATTGCACAAGCGAAGGAACCAAGGTCTCATCAGCGATCCAAACATGTGCTTCGCCGCTATCATCTGATCAGAGAGATAATAAGTAGGAATGATATACAAATTGAGAAAATTCCCACTGAAAGAAATTTAGCGGATCCTTTAACTAAAGTCTTGCTCAAAGCAAGTTTGAGGGTCATGTTAGAGCCTGTGGTATTGGGTACCGTAGCGATTGGCATTAGGCCAAGTGGGAGTTTGTTAGTGATATGAGAGAAGTGTCCCAAGGCAATTGCCTTATGATTATAATTATTTATTTTAATAAATAAATATTCACTATTTGAGTATATATGTTTGTGTATTTGATTGAGATCTTAAACTCATTTACTGAATGTCCGCAATACAATTCACAGCATGAGAGAATTTGTGATGAATTCACAACTAGTGATTATCTCTACATGTGCAATTATGAAGTATAGAAATTGTCCCTAGTCGATGAATTGATAAATACGGACACTATCAATTCTGTTGAGACTAGCATGGGTTATTCTCTAATCAGCTGATTCTCACTGGCTGGTGACATTGGGATGTCCAGAGATAAACATGAATGCTAGTTAAGGGAACTAGCTCATTGGAGTGACTGGCTGTAAAACTTCATATGGTAGTCTACATATAGATATGTCAGTGAAGTTCTTACTGCAGCTTAAGTGCGATGTTCCTTTGACTTGCGGTGTTCAAGTCATCTTGGTCATGGAGACTTATACTTTGACATCTATAAGCAAGCATCTCCAAGGAGGTGTGGACCCAGGATGATTGGGTATAAGCCGAAGTGCCCGAAGATGTTTGAACAGCCTACAAAGGATTCACCACTCCTTGCGAGGAGATGTATACCCGAGGCCTATCGTCGGATTGTTACTCGAAGCCTCTGGCCAGAGCATGACATGTTCAGAGTATGAATCTCTTAAATACATGAGAGTAATTAGAATCCGTAGGACGAGAAAACGTTACTTAGGCTAGGTGTGACGTAGTCAGCCTAGTGGGGACTGACACACATAGACCATGTCCTGAACCAAGTGGGTATAAGATGGTGAAGGGAATGGGGCACGATTCATTATAGATGCTGAAGGGTTTCAGAATTGTTTCTGAGGTCAACCGTTGATCTTTCGATTAATTGGGGATCATGATGTACTACTAGGTGCCACTCATGATCACTTTATAATTGATTAATTATAGACGACCAACATAAATCGAAAGCCTATTTAGTCACACGCACTACGAGTAATCCGAGGGATTTAAAACGAGTTAAAAATTGGATTTTCCAATCAAGAGAGATTAGGTTGGTTGAGCCAAACGATAAGTCGAATCTGAATTTTTCAGAGACGCATCGGAAGTGTAAAATGGCTAAGTCTTTTGAAGACTTAATAGATGAATTAAATAAGTTTAATTCATTGGGGCGTGGCTTGGATGGGCTGGCCAAAGAGGGCCTCCATCCTCTTTGCTTGGCCGGCCACAACAAAAGGAGAGAACCAAGTTTTTGGATCAATTTATAAAATAAACCAAGTGTGGTTTGTTTTATAATAAACCAAGGTTTGATTTATTTCTTCATGGAAATTAAAATGAACCATGGATTGGTTTATTTTATAAAATCAATCATGGATTGATTTACCATAATAAGGAAATTTATTCCATAGGAGAGAAGAGACTTGATTGATTTTTATCATGAATTAAAATATGATTTAACCATGATATAAAATCAAACTTGGCATGATGGAATAAGTTATTCCATATTTGAGAGGCTTGATGGTTGAGAGGCTACTATATAAAGGACCCAAGGCAAGGCTTGAAAAATAATCGAAGAGAAAAAGGCATAGACTCTCTCCCTCTCTTTCTCTCCTTCTCTTCTCCCCTTCTTGCCGTGCGCCAACCAGCCCCAAGAAGGAGTACCAGCCGGCCACCCCTGCCCTTTCCCTGCCGACCACCACCTGCTGCCGGAGAAGGAAGCTCCGGCCATCTCTTGGCCGGAAGAAGGTGCTGCCGGAATTAGAGTTTGCCGCAAGGATCTTTTTACCGCAAGCCTCTTCTTTTGCTTCGCCGAAATTTTGATTCCGACCATCCTTTTGTGGTTAGTCTTCTGACTTTTCTCTTGGTTTTTCTTGTCGTGTTCTCGGAGAATCTAGTTGTTCTCGAGAACACGAAACTCGTGGCTTTGCGAAGTTATCCCGAAGATACTCGGCGTGGACGCGAATAGAGTCGGAGCTTCCAAGGGACGCTTACGGTTGGATCTCGTCCCTTCCTTCGAGTTACGCGAGGTAATACGTAAATTAGTTTATGTTTCTGCAAAATTTTATATATATGATCATGTCTACATAAGATAAAATTGCATGCTTAGATGTGTGGTTAAATATTTTGAGAAATTATTTATGCTAAACCTTCCGCTGCACGTAATTAATTTTAAAATTACGAACCCGCATCCATGTCAACATGCACCCGGTCCCAACAGTATTCCTATCCCCTTCTTGGACGCCGTGTGGGTGACGGTCTTCTAAGAAACGAAGCCACCAAAAGTCCTCTACTTCTTCCTTCTTGTTGCTGCAAGCCTAAAGGAGGAAGAAGCATGACCTAGCCGCCTCCCCTTTACCTTGATGTTGTCAGCGCCCAAAGGAGAAGAAGAAGAAGAGGAGAGATGAAGGAGAAAGAATCTTCTACCTCCCCACAACCCTTGTCGCAAGCTCCTTCCTTTCCTCCTTGTTGTGGTGCCGCCCACCACCAAGTTGCACCGCCGACCCCTCTCCTCTTCATGTTTGCGCACGCCACTCAAGAGGAGAGAAGAGAAGAAGATAAAGAGAAGGAGAAGATGAAGTTTCTTCCTCTTCTCCCTTAAGCCACTCCTTCTTCCAAGCCGCCGACGCCAACCCTAGGAGAGAGAATGAGATAAAGGGAGAGAATAGAGAGACTTAGGTTCTTGATCATTATGGCTTATGAGGTATATATAGGCTACAATAGGGACCATGAGGAGGAGTTAATTTTGGTCTCCTAACGGATCCTTAATCCGACCCGTTAATAATAACCCGCTCCACTAATGGGTTATTATTGAACTACCACACCAACCCCATAATTAAATATGGGCTCCACCATATTATGTGTACATTATCTCCCCGTGTTTAAGGTATCGCATGTCCATTAATTAATTAAATTACTGACAATTTAATTAATTAATATCTAACTCCAAGAGTAGTACCAAACCTTATTATTATGACGGACCATGACAATCTGCAGGATTTACATGATAATCTTTATGAGCTCTTCAAGGGGACATCATCATCCTAAAATAATTAGGACACAATTCCTTCTATAATCAACGATACACCATATAAATAATATTATTTTTCAATTTACCGAGCCTATTGATTTAATGAATAAATCTCGCTCATTGGTAAATTAAAGAAATAAATATTAAGTACATGTGCTCATTATTATATCGGGATTAAGAGCATGTACATCATGATAACAGAGGTCTTGTTCGATTATATAGTCAGTATAAATTGAACAACCTCAAATCGGTCCTACTCAATACACACAAAGTACACTAGTGTAATTCTATAGTCAAGATAGACTAATACCAAATTACACTACAACCATTCCAATGGTTTGTCCAAATCTATCTCGGTTGTGAGCCACTACTTATACTTTACAAGGAACTGCTAACATGATTTTCTGGGTGGCACCACACATCATGTTACCTACAATGTAAAGTATTGGACAATTGCACACATATATCAAATATAAAAAGCAAACACATGACCATTGTGATTTTTATTCCAAAATAGATGTTCACCAAAAGCTATGCTTATAGTATACATCCTAACATTCTTGATCATAGTTTTGATAGCAATGAGTCTAGACCTAATATATTGACCTCAACAAGCCCTATGAGCCATCATGTTTTAAAGCCACTTGCCTACAAAATCTCGTTTTCCGTTACCTCCATCGGGTAAATGAGCAAGACCATCTTTGGTCATGTGGAGAGCGACGGGGTAGTTAGGAAAGTTGAGCTATACATTTTTTGGGGTATGTTGAATAAAATTAACTTCGATATGTGCTTCCACATTCTTTAAACATTTGTGAGGGCCACTAAGGCTACTTCGGGCGGTATAGTATTTGGCGGGCTAATTACCCAAATAGCTATCTATTTGAAATGTGAGCTGTTTGGTTTAGAGATCATTTATGGAGACATGAAAATTAACATAGATGCTCTTTTATCCATGGAGATAATCGTTTGAAATAAGAACAAATATGCCTTTGTTAGGAGGAATGCATTTCCAGTTCCCCTATCAAACCCGGAATTGACCACGGTTTGCAACCTTGCTAACTTGACTTTATAGATTCAAGAACCCCGATGAGCCATCCCTCTTGGAGACCACCCACAAGCTTGATCATCCAGGCCCCCGCAGTTACCTCAGACTCACGAGCTGATAGAGTATCCTAACCCATCACCAATTAGGCACCCTAACCAGGGAGACATTCTTTTTTGCCTACGGTAGTGCGGGGACTTCTGGATTTGATTTTAGTGATTTCTATGATTCTTTGTAAAACATTAGCGAGAATTAGAGTGTCACACAAAAATATCTTGAAAACAATTAGGCACTCTCTCAAGATCAATTCCAAGAAGTTTGGGATCACTTCTAGATGATGAGGAACTTTTGGGGGTAAATGTCAAAATTTGTGAATGATTACCACAATGAGATGAACCCCGGGGCTATGGTGCAACGGTAAGGTAACTAGTTGTTAACTCAGGCATCTGCGGTTCGATTCCCAGCTACGGCGTATTTTGCAGGAATTTTTCCTCCAAATAGGGCGCGAACCCTGGGACACTGGGCTTCTAGATTGCCACCGTGAACACTTCCCGATTTACCCTGGTGACCGGTGGGAAACTTCCGTGGGGCCGGGCCGGTCACCCCAGGTTCAATTTGTCTGCTGCCTGGTTCATAGATCATGAGGGACTTTATGGATAAGATGTTTATGACTCAACAACATGCGACCAGGATATATGAGTATCATGAGGATATAGGTAGACTGCCACAGATGCCTCAATTCCCTCTGAGATAGGGATCCCCTCTCCCTCATGAGAGACCCCCTGACTCATATCCCTCTCCACCATTCAGACATCCTAGCCATCACTCTCAGCCTCCTCATTTCTGATTTTAGTGGGACACTGAGTTGTCCAAGACTGGGAGGTGTCTTCTACATACATGTATATAGTTGTTTCCATGAATGTTGCTTTGCTTCAGTTTCGATTTAGCTAGTTTGTTTTGAGATAGAGTTTGTTGTAAGCGCATCACTATTGTTATGTTTTGTTTTTGAGCGGTTACTCTTGCATCCATATTTTTCATTTATGTTATCAATTGTTGATGCGAGTATGTCGAGAGAAAGGATTTTCTCTATCTTTATTAGCATGAAATGAGTATTACTTTATTTGAGATATTTGAGCTTGACCTAGACTTAGAATCTCTATCACTTTGCCTATTCCGAATGGTGAAAATATGATAAATAGTCATGATTCATAACTATTTGTTAGTACTTATATCCCATGGTGACTTTTTAAACTACATTTTAATTACTCAATGTGGCTTGGATCATTAAGGTTCACTTGGAAAAATCTTATCCCTCCATACTAGTATAGTTTAGAACTTGAGATTGAGTTAGCGTTACACTCTTAAAACACTAAAAAAACATTTGAATTTGAATAAGAGATTAAAAAACATATTCATGAGTGGAAATTAGTAATTTATTCCTTTGAGACCGAGTTTGGTTATTAGGAAAATAAATAATAGGCTTTCCTTGATCCGAGCACGCGTTTGAGACCACGGGTAGTTTGAAAGTTACGAACCAAGCATGTGGCAGGTAAGTGTCTATTGCTAGGATTATGAGGAATACTATTATATGACAACTTGATTAGGCATTGAGCTTAATACTTGAAGGAATATGATCACTTATTACACTGAGCATGGAGAACATTTTCATAAGCTATTCTCAAATTAGTTTCTATATATCATGCTCATCAGTGAAAGTGTTTGATAGAGTTTATCCATGTCACTAGGGAGGTACATAAGTATGTGTGGAGTATTTACTTGAGGACAAATAAAAGTTTAAGTCTAACAGTGTGATGAGCATAGATTAGATATATTTCTATCCTTGTTTTAATGCTCATTCACTTGTTTCTATTGATTCTATCTTACGTAGTTATACCTCTACTTAGCTTTTTATCAGTATATTTTTTTCTCCTAGTTTGGAGATATGATCTTCTTTTGTTTTCATTGATGGGGAGCGATTTGGAGAAAAATGGACTAGAAACAGAGCAAGATGATCACCAGAAATGAAGTTGGACGGAGTCGGAGTCAATCGGAGCTGAAGCTGTTTTGTGTGGCCTCACATGGCCCTGTGCCACTCACACTGCAGGGACATGCCCCCCGACATGGTCCCATGCCTCCTAGCCATGGGAGGCATGGCAGGCCTGTGCCACCCAGGCACCGCCCTGTGCTTCCCTGTGCTGAAGGGGGCATGGCGAGGTTGTGCCCCTCAGCATGCCTCGGTGCCTCAGCTAGGGGATTTTAATAATCTCCAGTGCTCTCCACCTTCTCTGAGGCTTGGGTTGGTTCTGAAGTCTCTCCATCGCAGAAGGATAAGTATTTCTCTCTTCCACCTCTTCGCTTTATCGATTTGGATGATTGAGTACTATCTTTTCTTGAGCTTTGAGTTCCTCTTATATCTAGAGAGTAGATTTCTATGTTCTAGGATTTGCGATGTGACTAATGTAAAACTCTATGGATTTCTTATGCCGTTGTATTGATGACATGATTTGGCATGATTCTTGTATAATTAAATGCTTTAATGAATGTTTGATGCTTAGATCTCTTCGTATATGTTTTATTTGTTGTGTTTGATTGAATGGATGTATGGAATGACTCCATATAGGGGATATGCTCAAGGTTGTATGCTGGGGGAGCCTTATGTGACAAGGGTTATCCTTTTAACCGGATAACCTTGAGTGTTCCCCTGATTTGGAGGCTATTTTTATACAAGGATGAGCCTAGCCATGCTCTTAATGAGTTTTCCCTTATCTCGTGGTAGAAGATGACTTGTGTAATCTAGAATCATATGACAACGATAATCCTTTAATGGACATTCTAGATTACATTACCTATCTAATAGCATTGGATAGCCAGTAGAGATGATACTTCGGCGTGACAACGCGAGATCACTTTGGTAATCTAGTTAGACATCCTACGAGGCCAAATCATTATGATCAAGTCACTAGCAACCATAGAATATAAGGACCATAACATGCAAACCTAAATCCTTGGACATTCCTTTTTCATAGCCATCACACTGTGTTCTCGTAGCTTCCGGTTCTTTTCCTCTCTTCTTGTTCTTGCTCTCGCTCTTGTGTGATTCTTCGTTACACTCCCAGATAGTCCAGCAAGTTCACTTTAGCAAAGATCCTAGTGCTTGCTAATCAGTCCATGTGGATACGATATCTTTTATTATTTGACGACATCCCATGCACTTGCAGGGCACACACCAACAATTACTCATGTAAGTACCAACTGTGTTAACCTATGAGGACCAATTTTATTCCATTAAATCTAGAAACGACGTTTCTGCATTTTCATGATTTCTTGTCTTCTTTAAAACTCCTCTATGAAATTCCACCTCTAAACCCAACAAATACCAAACCCAACATATATAACCGTTCATGTTTCATTAAGAAAGTAAAACTCTTGTAAAATTAAGACAAGTGAAGGTTGGAAAGATAGCAGAGCTCCCAACTTATATAAGCAAACAAACAATATGCATGTCAATAAGCACTCTTTCCTATAATTAAATATCAACACTCCTTGTCCTCTTATTTGTTCTTGGACCACAAAGTCTATAATTAATCACAAGAAAGAAAGAGCCACTAGTCAATGATGTAGGATGGAAGGTTCCTTCTTGATAAGCATCAGCTCTTTTGTTAAAAATAAGTGCTATCTACTTTGTCCAACCAATTGCACAGCAGAGTGACGAATAGTGCAGGAAAAAAAAAATTAGAATGTAGAGATTTTATTGATTTAATCTTGGACCTTTACTATAAGAAGTAGAATCCAATGGCTTCAGAAGTGCCTTCATTTGATTAGGCGAGAGCTCCCTTTCATGCATGCCATTTTTATTAATTCGTAGTAGATAATCACATCTTCCATTTGTTAGTTCAGTTATTTAATGGAAATCTGTCCTCAGAAGATGCTCGTTTTGTTTGCTACCTGAGAGGGAAGAAGTCAAATATGGTTCACCTGTGCAAGTTTAGATGCCAAGGAAGTCAACGATTGAAGCGAATCAACTAACAGATAATTATAAATATGAAGGAGCAATAAAGTTGAAAACAAATGATAAGTACAGTGACTGTTTGTGATGTGCTAAAAGAATAAGTGGCAAGAACAATACTGCACTTTTTAAGGGGGGTATGGTTACTTATCAAGTATAATGCATGGCAGACGAAACAAAAAAGAAATAGAAAGGCGGGCATACAGAAATTAGACTGTACGGTAATTGCATCTGGGGAAGTATCAATCTCTCCGCCGCTACTTTTTGAATCTGGAAGTTGAAAGTTATGGGTTAGTTATTTAAAGAGAATAATTATTTAATAAAATTTTTTAAGAGAGTCAAATTAAATTTATATTATTAAATTTATTTTTTTATTAATATATTAATTAATAGTTTTTTTATGAGTATGTGAATTAATAATTTTTTATTTGACTAAGTATTTTAGATCTCTATAAATTCGATGTCTCAAGATAAGTTATTCATTAAAGAAAGTTATTTTATTATTTCTTCTCTTCTCTCTACTTCTCTTACTTTATTATGGTATCAGAGTCATAACTCTTCTTACCTTTTGCGTCGCTTCTTCTTATGCGACGTCTTTTTTCTTCTTCACGTGACACTTGCTATCATCATTTTTTATTTTTATTTTTTTTTTTTCAAAAAAGGCTAGTAATTTTTAAAGTGACTTGTCTCTTCTTCTTCTATTTTTTGGCTCACCATCCTCCTTCCTCCTTTCTATCACCCGTCAACTCACGACGGGATAGTAGGGGAGAAGAGGAATAACCTCCACGCCTTTTGACCCAAGCTACAACAACTTTTGGTTTGTTGTTATTTTTATTTTTGATGTCGAATGTTCGGAGATGTCAAATTTGTTTCCAAATTGGACATACTGGTATTCAATGTCCTAAAAGATTCGACAAAATCTTCATCCGTGGTCCTTCAGCTTTAAGAAGATTTTTAAGACACCCAACTACTTCACTAGTCTATCCTAATATTCTCTCATTTGTGCCTACTCATAGCAAACCTTCAAACTTTTTATCTACTGAATGGTATATTGACACTGGAGCAATTCACACTACAAGAAAATTGTCCTTAAGAGACCTTTCTTCCTTCCATGTGTTGCACCATTCTATTGGGGCACACCAGGTGCAGTGAATTGGGATCAAATCCCAATCATTGATAAGTAAGTCCTACAACTATCCCTAGAGGTACTGGCCACAACGATCTAATCGTAATGACATCATATTTTTACTTTGATGTCTCTCCGCATCAGACTTGAATTCTTTGATCTCATCAAAGTATTCAGTTTTGCGATACATTAAGTAAATGTATTCTGACCTTTGAATATTTGTTTATAAAATAAACAAAATCTTCAAAGCTACCTCTATTCTAGATAGACTAAGGACCTATACTTATCAGGATGAACCAACTACTACATACTTTTAGCTCTATGCCTCATGGTTTAGAAAAAAACTTTCTTGGTCTTTTTACCTTCCTAGTAAGATTCAAAAATTTTAAGAAAGACAAGTCTTCCACCTCCAATAAATCCAAGGGCTCATTGGCTAACAATCTTTGAATCCCACTAAAGGATAATAAGACCAAGCCTTAGAGTCAAAATATATGTTTGGTTCTACTTGGAAGGAACCTTTCTCTTACTTTAGTTAAAATGATAAGCTATTAAACATCTAATTTCATCATGAGAGCTTTTGGTTTTATGAACTAATTGTCTATCTATCTATTTTAATAGATAATCTTTCTTTTCCACTTTTAACAAATAAAAATAATATAATATCTTATTCTAGAAACTGAACAAAAGTTCTTTCTAAAAATTAAGTACATAAAGATAATATCTATAAATCCAAAACTATATCATCCTATGCTAAGGACATAAATGAACAAATAAACTCCCACTCCAAAAAGTCATCTGTATAGCCTATCTATGTAGTCAGTAGTATCCTCCTCAGTTAGCCGTCGGGTTTCCTGGAACCCCGACACAAAAATGTAGACATGATTAGTGACATCTGTATCTACACACCAGGTACTGGTAGATATCACCGCTAAACATGTTACAACGACAAAAGAAGAAAATATACCTGAATCATTACCTGTTGGCGGGGAAAATCCGCCTTCCAATGTCCTGACTGTTTGCACACAAAACACTTGTCTTTCGGCTTCTTCATGTATCCTTGAGGTCCCTGTAATCCTGCTACTTTTTTTGCCCCAACATGTTTCTTCTTCTTCTTTCCTTTCAGTTTAGAAGTAGAAACCTCTTGAGCAATGAAAGTCTGTGAACTCTGAAGAGAAAACGCCTCTATGGCCTCGAGTTCTGTCAGAAGTTCTGCCCACGAATATGAATGCTTGCCCATATTGTAGCTTAGGCGAAACTTCTCAAAACTCTTTGTTAGAGATTGGAGGATGAGATCGACCTGGGTTTCCCCACCGACTTGTGCTCCAAGGATTTCCATCTCTTTCAGCCAAGCTATCATTTTGAGAACATGTTCCCTTACGGGCATACTCTCAACCAAGATGGTCGTCGTCAAGGTCTTAATGACCTCCTGCCTAGCGGATCGATTTTGATGCCCGAAGAGTTCATTGAGTTTGAATATTTTATCACTGGTAATGGAAGAAGCTGATTTTGATGACACTCAGTCGTCTCGTCTGCTTCTAACCATTTCCTAAAATATTCAAACTTCTCTTTAGTATTAATCTCGCTAGGCTTTTCGGTACAGAACTCAACAAGATCACATTTGGGTTCATCGGCAGTAGAGACAAAGTCCATATTTAATTCCCAATCCATATTGTTATTAGGGGCATTAATTTTGTTTTTCTTGCAATTAAATCAAGTAGGTCTTGATCCATTTCAAAATACCTGAGAATCACAACAATCATATACATTAGATTTCAAAAATATATTGACTCCTCAAAAATAATTTATTTCAAAATCAACCAACACCTCAAGACACCGAGAATTTCACATGCCACGTTAGTGGAACGTATACGAATTCTACATTTGTAAGATGAGATTTTACCCCTTAAATTTACTATCTTGTCAACCTAACCTTTTGGCAAGTAACAATAGTTGGTCCTCTTCGGCCCTACAAATAATAGCAGTGACTCCGTTGGGGAGGATACTAATATTTGTATTTAAGTGTTTACCATTACACGACACTAAGAGAATTATTTAGGATTATGTGCTTCCGTTGGGGAAGTACACACGATCTTCAATAATCCTCTATAATCTTTTTTGATCTTGTGATCCGCAGAACAAGCCTATCCGTTATGGAGGAAGGCACTCAGAGCCGACGCGCGGGCTTGTTTGCATCACTTGTTAGATTGTAATGGAGGCCGCAAGACCCTTAGGGTCCCTCTTCCACTTAATTATTTACGTTGAGGTTTTTCACATGCACACACATACGACAAGCACATAAATCAATATAATAGACAATGAAAAATCCTAGATTTTTCCAACTATTATGGCCTTGGTCTCCAATGCGCCTCCAGTCGTGTCGCCACCTCGTCCACTTCATCCTTTCCATGCTCAAGCCACCATGAAGGAGTCCCCGAGCCGAGATGACTAGCTTACTTATTTACATCCATTGATCCTATACTCGACAAAGGAGTGTATATATAGTCTAGATCAAAAGTAAATAAAAGTTTGGCTAAATAGGTGTCATATTTAATTACAAAAAATAAATACCTAATTTAGCCTCGTCAACCCCGAGGATTCAATTAATTTACAACACACAGTCAATCACATACATAACCTATTAATGCCATAATAGTTGGAATCTAGTGCCTGCAACAAAGAGTTAACCTACGTACATCTAAAAATTATCCAGCAAAAATAAAGTACAAGATAATGTGCAGAAAAATAAACGAATCCTAAACACACAAAACCGGAAACCTCGCTCTGATACCAATTGTTGAGAAAAATCCCTTGCATGGCTTGAGCATTTCCTAAGTAACCACAGGGTCGAACATGAGAGACCTTTCTATGTTTACGGATTAAAAATTTAATCCGAATAGAGACCTATCTCCCGAACGACCGTCTCGTCGTCGTGTTAATTAATCCAAGTCACAACTTAGCCAAAACCAAGTTAAGGCCTTGTAACTTTCCGCATTAATCAACCACGGAAAAGATGATGAATGGATCGCCGATTTGCATATTTATAATCGGGGTCCATGACATAAATTAATTGACATATTAATTAACAAATAATTAATCCATGTCAATTAATTAAACACATGCAATGATAGACAAAATCAAAGCAATAACATAGCAAAAGAAAGACTGAGCTAGGATAGGTATACCTCTCCGTTTACCTCGCAGTCTTCTACCTTATGACCCTCCCCTCTCGGATGTCGTGTGGGTGACGAGCTACCAAGACGCAGAGTCACCAAGACTTGCCTAGATCACCTTCTTCAATCCTCTTCCAACTTACCAACAAAAACCCTAGCTAGGGTTTTCGGCCGGTTTCCTTCTCTCCTCTCCTCCTCACGCCGCCGACCACCTCAAGCTCCAAGGTCCGACCGGCCACAAGGTAGCACCGGGAGGAAGGCTAGGAAGATGAAGAAGAGGAAGAAGAAGCTGAGAGAACTCCTTCTTCTTCTAAAAAAACCCGCCGAAACCCTAGCCACCCTCTTCAATGCCGCCGGCGCCAACTTGGGAGAGAACCTCCCTATTTTCCAACCGCTGACCACCCCTATCCCTTGCTCCTTGCTTGTGCACACCAAGGGAGAAGTGAAGATGAAGAGTGAAGAAGAAACACGGGAAGAAGGAGAGGAAGAGAATCAATATTCCCTTCCTCACCGCGGCACTGCAAAATCGGGTGAAGGGTTGCCACCGGCGGGTCTTCTCCCTTCCTTCTACCTCCCGCTGATCTCTCCTAGACCTGGCAGAGTCTCCACGCCAAAGAGGAGGAGCTGATGAGGTGGAGAGATGAAGGATTCTCCTCCTTCTTCCTCCTGTATCGCCGGCACAAGGGGTTGCCCTAGGAGAGAGATTAGGGAGAGAGGTTTAGGGTTTTGATGTGGATTAATTCTGGTTTAATCAGGAATTAATTAGCCTTGTATGATGACTTCTATGGGGTATTTATAGGGCTAAGGTAGGGACCATGAGGAGGAGTTGGTTCTTGGCCTGCTAATGGATCCAAACCCAATCCATTAATGGAGATCCATTCCACTAAAGGATCCCATTGAACTTCCTCACCAACCCTCATATTTTCATATGGGCTCCACCTATTATGAGTCGTCCATCTCCCATGTTTAAGATATCGAATGCCTGATAATTAATTTAAATTACTGACAATTTTAATTAATTATCTTCTTGATCCTTGATTAGTACCACTCAACCTTTTCATCATGTCGGACCATGGTCCACTTGCAAGATTTGACATGACGATCATTTTGAGCTCATCAAGGGGGCATCATCATCCTGACTCACCAGGACACGAATTCCCTTAATAATCAATGACACACTATATAATTAATATTATTTCGTAATTTACCGGGCCTATCGATTTAACAAAATAAATCTCACCCATTGGTAAGTCAAAGAAATAATAATTAATTATACGTGCCCGTTATTATTTCGGATTAAGAGATTGTACTCCATAATATATATCCGAGGTCTAATCCAATTTATGAAGTCAGGACAAAATTGCATGACCTCTCTTTTGGTCCTACTCAGTGCACACAAAGTGCACTAGTGTAATTCTATGGTTAAGACAAAGCACACCTAATTACACTACAACCATCCCGATGGTTTGTCCAACTCCATCTCGATTGTGAGCCTCTTTCTTATACTTCTGCAAGGAATTTAATAACATGATCTTCTGTGCGTCACCACGCACCATGTTATCTACAATGCAAAGTATGAGATATTTTGTGCACACACTAATATAAATATGCACTATGTTATTTTGCGATTCTCTTTAAAATGTAAATGTATTCTAACCAAAAGTAAGACTTTTAGTATACATCCTAACAGATTCTGTCCACAATCCCACTCAGCAATATCTTCTGCTCAGTCCCCCGGACCAAGACTTCATTCTCGGTTTTACTCACCAAGTCTTCATTGCCCGATCCCTGACCAAGACTTTGTGCTCAACCCTGCAGGTCTAGACTTCTTGCCAAGCTTACCTAGGACATTCGTGCAAACATCACAAGTTCATCAGTATAAACAAATTAGCTTAACTTGAAACCATTGTCACTTATCAAAACAAGGTTGGATCTGGTACTTCCGGCACCAACAATCTCCCCCTTTATGGTTATGACAACCCAGTTCAATGTTAAGCAAAAAAAAGGTTTATACTTAAAATTTTATCTTAAGCTCTCCCCCTTAATCAGTTATCTCCCCCTAGATCAAATATTTTTTAAAAAAAAAAATAAAAATGGACATAGACTTTTAAACATGATTTAAATAGTTTGGAGACTAAGTTATGTTTTTGAAAAAGCTGTAAACTTTTTGTTTTGAAAAGCTTAAGTAAACACATTCTTTTTAAAAGATAAATAAGTGTTTTTTCAGAATCATTTTTCATAAATGCTGAATAAGTTCTAAATATTTTCATAAAAATGAAATAACACTTTGAACATTTTTGAAACACATTCGAAAATAATTTGAGCCTTTTTTTCAAAAGAAAGAAAAAAACACTTTGAGATTTTTGGACCACTTTGAACTCTTTTTTAACAATGTTTGGACCATTTTGAACTTTTTTTTTGAAAATTTTAGACCATTTTGAACTCTTTTCATTCTCTCCCCCTTTGTCATATATCAAAATCATGAAATATAAGGGTAAGACATGTATCAGAGCATATATCTAAAATAAACTAAGTATTAAAACAAATTAAGTGTATCAAAGCGATTAAATTTAAGCAAAACAATATAAGTAAAAAATATTTAAGTTTAGGTCAAGCCTAGGCACCTTCATTTTGAGTCCAAGCATGGAAAAAATTAAAACAAAAAAATCCTTTTAGGCACTTGTCTAACCTGTTAGCTACTTGTTGACTACAACAAACAATAGTTTTCGCTTGGGTCAGTCAAGTCAAGTGTATTTCATATATCAGCTAGGTTAGCCACAATACATGGCTTGATTAATTTGAATTGCATTTATAGTTCACCCAACTTGTTTCAATGCACTGAATTGAAGCATCTTAAGTCTAGGGCAACAATCCTAAGCATCTCAACCCAATCTAGATTGTCAATCAGGTTAGTCCTAATATGCTTGTGAGATGCTAGTTGCTAAAGCTATAGGAGCATGCAGACTAGGGTTTAAGCCTAAGCTAATCCGTGTCGAAGAAAGACCTTAGTTTTGAAGGGGATATTTTTAAAGAAAAATTATGTTTCGAAAATACATCGAGCTTTGAAGATAATGTTTTGAAAACTTAAAGTAACGTATTTGAAACCCTTTGAATAACAGAATTAAACTTAAAAATTTAACAAGAAAAAACCAAAAATACAAACAATAGGAAATGTACTCTACTAAGCACATTCCAAGTTGTCTTTTTAATGAACTGAACTCAAACTCAAGTAAGGGTTTAGTAAAAATGTTTGCTAGGTTAGATTTGGAATCAATATGTTGAAAGACAATTTCACCCCTCGCAACGTGTTCCCTAACAAAATGATGTTATACCTCTATATGTTTAGTCCTAGAGTGGCTTATCTGATTTTTAGTAAGGTTTATAGAACTGATATTATTAATATATACTTTGGTTTGGGTATAGTCTATGTTGAAATCCCTAAGGGTATGCATCATCCACATGAGTTGAGCTACACATTCCCCTAAGGCAACATATTCAACTTCAGTTGTAGAGAAGGCAACACAGTGTTGCTTTCTACTGCACCAGCTAACTAGACTCTGACCCAGTAATTGACAACTCTCACTTGTACTTTTTCTATCTAATTTACAACCTGCATAATCTGAGTCAGAAAATTCTAACAACTCAACGTTGGAAGTTCTAGGGTACCAAATTCCTACATTTAAAGTGCCATTAATATATCTAAGGATTCTCTTAACTGTAGTTAAGTGGGATTCCTTAGCACAGGTTTGGTATCTGGCACAAATACCTATAGCAAATAAGATATCAAGTCTACTAGCAATTAGGTAAAGTAGGCTTCATATAACACTTCTATAATATTTTAAGTCATTCGGCTTACGTTCAGGATCATTATCTATTTTAGCATTTGTGGCCATAGGAGTACTTAAGTCTTTTGAATTCTCCATCTTGAGTTTCTTAATTAATTCTCTAGCATATTTTGATTGATGAATATAATTTCCATCCCTATTTTGTTTAATTTGGAGTCCTAAAAAGAAAGTCAGTTCACTTACTATACTCATTTCAAATTCACTTTCCATAATTTTAATAAATTATTTTAAGAAATTAGTGTTGCTTGACCCGAAGATTATGTCATCTACATAAATTTGTGCTATAAAGATATCTTTTTCTAAGGTCTTAACAAATAGAGTTGAGTCAATTTAGCCTTGGTTAAAACCTTTAAAAACTAGATAAGTCAATAACCTTTCATACCAAGCCAAGGTGCTTGTTTTAACACATAAAGAGCTTTCCTAAATTTGAAGACTTGGTTAGGATAGTCTAAGTTTTCAAAACCTAGGGGTTGCCTTACATATACTTCTTCTTTTATAAACCTATTTAGGAAGACTGATTTAACATCCATTTGGTACAATTTGAATTCTCTATGGGCTGCAATAGCTAGTAACATTCTAATTGACTCAAGTCTAGCTACAGGGGCATAAGTTTCATCATAGTCTAACCCCTCAACTTGATAAAACCTTTAGCTACTTAGCGGGCTTTGTTTCTAACTATTTCACCTTGGTCGTTTAACTTATTCTTGAATACCCACTTAGTGTCTATAATAAATTTATCTTCAAGTTTAGGTACTGAGTCCCAGTCTTGGTTTCTATCGATCTGGGCTAGTTCTTCCTGCATGGCTATGATCCAGTCTGGGTTAGGTAAGATCTCTTCTATAGTCTTAGGTACAATCATTGAAATCAGTGCAACCTGACATAGGTTTGTTTCTATAGGATGACCATGTTTTTACCCCTAAAGTTGGATCACCCATAATTTGGTCAGATTGGTGATTTAGTCTGGGTTTCTTAGGTCTCCTAGAACTTAGTTCAGCCTCAGGTCTGATTGGTAGGTTTTGGGTTGGTTTATGAACCGGTTCAGTAGGTGAAATTAAATTTGGTTCAGGGTTTGGTTCAGTAGGTAAGTCTAAGACTGGTTCAGTAGGTAAGTCAGTAAGTTGGTCTGGTCTAGGCTCATCATCTGTTGAGTTAGTTAGGTCGAGTTAATTTGAATTAGATTGTGGGTTTGGATTAGATTGATTTTCCTCATCAAATGCTATATTAGTAGTTTCTTCGATCTTAAGAGTTTGTTTGTTATATACTCTGTAGGCTCTACTTGTGGTTGAGTATCCTAAAAATAACCCAAGGGAGGTTTTGGACTGAAATTTACCTAAGTAGTGTATTGTGTTTAAAATGTGAACTTTACATCCAAAGACCCTTAGATAATGTAGGTTGGGTGGTTTATTATAATATATTTCATAGGGGGTCTTATTATGACTCTTATTGATGATCCTATTTTGAATATAGCAGGCAGTGCTAACTGCTTCTGCCCAAAAGTGATTAGGCATGTTATATTCATTAAACATGATTTTAGTTGTTTGTTGGAGGGTTCTATTTCATCTTTCAACTATACCATTTTGTTGGGGAGTCCTAAGGCAGGAGAATTCATGAAAATATCCATTTTTATTGCAGAATTCAGTAAATTTTAGATTTTCGAATTCACCCCCATGATCACTTCAAATTCTTTTAATTTTGGTATCTTTTTGATTTTCAAGGATTTTAGTTAAAGTTTCAAAGGAGTCAAGACATTGATCTTTGATTTTAAGAAATTGGACCCAAGTAAATTTAGAATAATCATTAATTATAACTAACCAATGCTGGTTTTCACTTAGTGACTTGGCTCTATGAGAATCAAATAGGTCCAAATGTAGGAGCTCAAGTACAGATTGGGTCAGATCGGGCTGGGTAACATTATGGGTAGACTTGGGCTATTTACCCTATTGACACAGACCACAAATTGAATTTTCAAGATTCCTATGTTTAGGTATGCCTATAACTAGTCCTTTTTGGCTGAGTCTGGATATTAGCTTTAGATTGACATATCCTAATCTCCTATGCAAGAGTTTAGTTTCTTTTACCTGAGTTAGATAACATTTAAGTGAGGTAGGTAGGTTTATGACATAAATTTTATTTTTCCTAAGTCGTTTCAGGGTAACCCCTAAGTCTTGTAAGTTCTTAATCAGACAGTCTTGGTTAGTAAAAGTGACTAAGTATACAGTATCACAGAGCTGACTAATACTAAGTAAATTAAATATAAAACTATTAATCAAAAGGACCCTTTTAAAGTCAGAGATTAGTTCAATGTTACCTGACCTGATTACCTTAAGTGTAGCATTGTTGCCAAACGCCACTGTTCCTAGGTCCTTGTATTTTAGCTTGGTGAATTTTGACTTGTTTCCAGTCATATGTTTGGAACACCCACTATCCAACATCCACTGGTCCAAATCTTTATGTTCCTATATATAAAGTGGCTTAGGATAGGGTGTTCAAGTTCACTTGCTGAGTTTGTCACACCCAATCTAAGTGATCAATCATGTTAAGCCTAGGTTGATTTTGTGAGACAGAGTTCAGTCAAATAGTTTGATCTGATTAGCTGGATTAAAAAGAAATTTGAAAAAGAGTTTTTGAGAAAAATTTGAAAAGGAATTTTTGAACAATATTTAAGTAAAATTTCAAAAAGAATTTTTTGAAAAGGATTAAGTTGGATTTGGAAAAATCATTTTTGAGAAAGTTTATGTAGAATTTGAAAAAGAAAAAGGATTTG
Organism: Boesenbergia rotunda; assembly: GCA_024364735.1. Taxonomy (NCBI): domain Eukaryota; kingdom Viridiplantae; phylum Streptophyta; class Magnoliopsida; order Zingiberales; family Zingiberaceae; genus Boesenbergia; species Boesenbergia rotunda. The sequence continues at coordinate 332,495 of JAGFNQ010001810.1, read as the reverse complement.
GGTTGGTCTGACTTTATTTATCCTAATAAGCTCACCCATTTTTAAGTGGCAAGGCAGGGATCCTTATTTGTTTTGTGAGATGATTTCATTTTTATCTTGAAGTTAGGTTGAATCTAAGATATGATTGAAACTTGAGTTAGATTCAGATTTATGAGTTAGTAATTTAAAAATATATTTCAATATTTGACTTCTAGGTCTTGGTGAGACACAGAGGCATTCTTTGGCCTTAGCCTTATTGGATTAATAACTCTTTCCTAGAAAAAGCCGCATAAAGAAATAATCTTTTTAAATTTCTCGTTCAAAAATCTTGGTCTAACTAGTCGATGATGTGGCGAGATAGCTTCGGTTAGTTCCAACGGACTAAGAAGACCAAATAGGAGACGCCTTCTCCTACTTGACTCCCAGATGACTTTCCTAATGTACTATCAGCTTGCCCCACCCTAATACTAGGTTGTGCAAATTTCAATCAGATCTGGTTCTTAACTAACCATTTCTAATCCTAAGCAAGATAATAATAAAAAAATAAAATAAACAAATATTAGAGAAGGTATTCAATCAAAACTTTCTAACTACATGAATAGTCTTTTTATTTGTTCCCCCTGGATCATATCCTCGATATGGTTTATCTAAATAATAGATAAGAACCATAGGGACCCAATATTGATTTGGTCCGGCTTGATTAGTCAAGCTTAATTTGGGGACCCATGCTTGGTCTCAGGTGCTAGGGCGGTTCACTACTAAATAATAAGACCTAAATCGCGAATTAGTTTTAAATCCAATTCTGGATCGATTTAGAACAAACTTCTATTTTCCAAGAATCAAATCAAGATTCCTGGAACCCAGGGTAAATTGTTCCAAATTTACATTGAGTTCTTTGACTTGAGCTTTCAGAGAGAAATTTTCTTCCTCAAGTCTTTGGACTTGAGTTGAGTTTCTTCCTGAACTTGCTCAGTCAATGGACTCATGTTGGTCTCTCCTTAAGGAGTTTTTGTTGGTGCAAGATGCATCAATGATGCCCTTCTCTAAGTGAAATCTTGGAATAGGTGGGAAATACCACAAGACCTTTGCAGGAACTCCTTCTTTTATGTTAGATTTGTCGCTCAACTTCCACCTTAATGTCCCACAAATAGGGCAATTGGCAAAATCATCGTACTCTTTCCAATACAAGATACAATCATTAGGACAAGCATGAATTTTGACATAATCCATCCCTAATGCACGTAAGATTTTCTTTGCGTCATACATAGATAATGGCAATTCATTGTCATCTGGAAGTATTTTTCTAAACAAACTAAGTATATCGGTGAAACTTTTATCACTCCAACTATATTTTGCCTTCAGGTTAAATAATTTCACAACTGCAGATAACTTTGTAAATTTTGTACATACTGGATATAAGCATTTCTCAGCATCTTCAAGTAGCTTATTGAACTGGCTTGGATTCTCAACATAACTATCATATACAGCTGCACCATGTCTATAGGCTCCTCAGCAAAAGATTTATCTTCATCTTGCCCTACTCGATCATTACCATTCACTAAGTTCCCTGTCAACGATCTTTCCCCATGCCATATCCATGTATGATATGTTAAATCCATACCATTACAATACAGATGCACCCTTATAGTTTGAAGATTTTTCTTCTTTATATTACCACATCTTGCACATGGGCAAGGTATTGCATTAGGATCGTTAGCATTCTTTAGTGCAAATTGTAAGAAAGATTCTACTCCAATATCAAATTCACGTGATAGTCTATCCTTTGACATCCATTCTTTGTCCATTTTTGTTACAAGTACTAATTAGCTAGGAATGAGCCAACACCTACTTTCATAATAATTGTACATTATATAACTAGATCTTTACATAACGAACAATTAGAAACATCACATATTCATAGCATACAATATATACATTCAATCTTGAAGCAAAAACAAGTAAATAAGGGAGAAAAATTGAAAGATAAATTAATTGATAGGTTTGCATATATCAACACTCATTAACGAGTTAGTAAGAAAAAATTGAATTTTTTCCACAACCCCACAAATAACCTTTAGAAGTAAATAAAAAAACATAGGATTGTTTCATTGAAGGATTTCTGATAATAGGATTTAAATGGATTAGGGTATTTGATAATAGGATTTTTGATTTCAACTATACAATCTTCATTAAATATCAATTTGCGTCTAGTGTTTAATATTTTAAAACAAACTTTATACAAGAAACATAGAAGATGACAGATTAGAAATCTGAATTGGATGTCCCAACTGAAACCAATAAACTAAAACTAGAGAAGGGATTCATCACCTTGAAGAGTGGTAGAAGAGAGGCAAAGATGCCAGGTACCGTCGATCATTCTCCAACAAACACTCACAAGAGAAAACGACGCCCAAAATGCTGAAATGTTCGACTCAAACCTACTGTCCAAAACCTGAAGATGCTTGAAATGTTAGACTCAAACATACTGTACAAAACCCAACAAGAGCAAACATTACCTTGATATCTCTCCAATTCAGCAACTTGGCACAAGAGGAGGAAGAAGAAGGAGCATGGTGGCGGCTAGTTCGCGCGAGGAGAAGTTTGAGGTATCTTGTTTGTGTGCGGCGAAGAGGAAGAAGAAGAAGAAGAACGAGAAGAAGGAAAAGATGGCAAGGAAGTTTGAGGTGTGTTAGGGTTCGACATTGTCGCTCGCGGCGAAGAGGAAGAAGAAGAAGAACGAGAAGAAGGAAAAGATTGCAAGTAGTTTGAGGTGTGTTAGGGTTCGGTGACTGCGGCGAATGTAGAGAATGAACTAAGGGGAGGTTCTCATTACTGATTAAACGGCGGGCGTTTTTGTTTTCGTGCTTGCTCGCTGTTGTGTATTACCATGTAAGCAACACAAATAGACAACGGTTAATTAAAACCAGTTGTCGTAACCAACCAAATAGACATCAGTTTTTAAAAAACCGTTGTCTTTGACATACATAAGACAACGGTTTTTTAACAACCGTTGTCGTTTTCCTCAAAAAAATTTTCAACATCAATGGTTTTCGAAAAAACCGTTGTTAAATAAAAAAAGACAATGGTTTTTCAAAACACCGTTGTCTATTGGGTGTTGTTGAATTCAAAAATTCTTATAGTGCCTGATCCGGAAGATCGGGCAAATGTCCAACTGGATGAGTCGGTTGGCAAACTTCTCCTGAGAGGAGTTGGCGAGGGCGCATTCCCCGGGAAGGGAACATTAGGCGTTGGTTCGACCTAGTGTTTCGCAAGAAATCCAAAGTCAGATCCAATCGTTAAGGCTAAGATTATATACTTGTTTGTCTTGTGTTTGTGTATCTTGTAGGTACCTAGAGTTGGAGGCAAAGCAGGCGAGCAAACACAAGAAAACAAGTTGCTGGGAAGTCTTTCCTGGGCGCCTAAATGGAATCAGGCGCCTGAATGTATCAAGCGCCCTACAAGTGTCAAGCACCCTAGACCTTTCAGGCGCTTGAATGGAAGTTTTATCAATCTCACGAAATTCGCGATTACAGAGCAAGTTTGACTGTACTGAGGTGCCTCAAAGGCCTCTAGGGTGCCTGAGAAGACACTATATAAAGGGGTTCAACCCCTCAACTCAGAACAACAATCGCAACATCATTCTAAGCATTCTGAGCGAAGAAAAAGTGCTAGAGACGATGCTCCGCGACCAAGGAGGTTCCAAGAGGAAGTGCGTTGTACTTCAGACTTCCAGATCGGTCGGGTCTTCGACTTTTGTTTGGTTTGCTTTTTATTTTCAAGTTAAAATTATTTACTATTGTTTTTCTTGTAACACTGAACTATAAGACGGGGTTCTCTGGCTCCGAAAAGTCCGGAAAGGAGACGGGCTCAGGCACTTGAGAAGCCAGGTGCCTGATAGGTATCAGGCACCCCAGTTGGCATTTCTCAGCGGAGGGAGAGGCTGAGTTGGCAGGGTTGCCACGTCAGCATCTTAGGCGCCCGTGAGCCATCAGGCGCCTCAGGGATCCCAGGCGCCCAAGACCGAAGGATAGGTGTTTGGACGAGTCTGCGGATAAGCACACGCCTGATCCGCTACACGTGGCAGGCACCCTATAAGCCTCAAGCGCCCGAGAACAGTGTATATAAGGGGCTTCACCCCTTGCTTTTCAAATATCAATTCACATTCAACACAGAAAAGCTTTCTTGCAACTCAAGCACTCCAACGCTCTTTAGACGTCTTCCGTGCTCGAGTTTTTCCGCGCCGCAAACGATCAAGATCGACTACACGCCCAAGACGCTCTGCAACCCATATTGTGTCGTCGGTATAATTTTCATTCGTTGTTTCAATTATGTACTTTGAATTACATATTTGTAACTATTATTCGACTTATAGAATTGCCCATTGAAAACGGTCAAGGACCGTGGGCCTTGGAGTAGGAGTCGTTAAAGACTCCAAACCATGTAAAAAGAAACACGTTAGCATTGTGCTTTTATTCTTCCGTTGTGTTTCTGATTATTTCAAAAATTTTAAGTAATTGCTATTCACCCCCCCTCTCATCGATTACAATGATCCCACAAGTGGTATCAAAGCAGGTTGCTCAACCATGGTGAAACCGCTAACTGAGCAGTTTTTCGAAATTATTTTTTTTCATTCGTTTCTTTTAAAATAAATTTTATTTTCTCATTTTTTGAGGTTGGTGCAGCACCACTCGAATTGTTTTTAAGCTTACTTTTTTTAAACCACACTACTAATCCAAGACAAAGTCTTGACATAAGTTAGTTGTTTTTGTATTTTTTCCAGGAATATTAAATGGTCATACAAGAAGGCTACAACACCGCTCGCCCTCCTATGTTCTTCGGTGAGGATTTCTCTTACTAGAAGAGCGGAATGGAGGTATACCTAAAAACTTAGGTGGAAATGTGGATCATTATCCAGTCTATACTGGAGATCCCAAAAAACGCGCAAGGAGAAGTTCAAGGATACTCTGAGTGGGATGTTGCACTCAAGAAAAAGATAGAAGCAGACGCAAAAGCCACTCAAACCCTCCAATGTGGACTGACGAAGGAAGAACTCAATTGTGTTGGGCCATTCAACAGTGCTAAGGAACTATGGAATAAATTGATCGAGCTGCACGAGGGGACGTCGGACACGAGAATCAATAAGTGGGATCTCCTTCTCAACAAGCTGTACTCGATCAAAATGCATGACGGTGAAATAGCTGCACAACTACACGCGAGGATCCAAGAACTTATGAACGGTTTGCACACGATATGTCACAAGGTAGAAAACTATGATCTAATCAGGTATACCCTAAATTCGTTTCCAAGGAATTTATTGTGGGGATCAATGGTAGATGCGTACAAGGTTTCTAGGAACCTTTCAGATATTAAGTTAAATGAACTTTTTTCTGAATTAGAACTCTATGAACAGACTAACGCTTCACAGGTCGAGAAGGGGTTAGCTCTTTTTGCAGGAAAGTCCCTGCAAAGAAAAAGAAGAAAAAGGTGCAATGGATGCCCGAGTCAGATTTCGACTCAGAATCTGACGACGACGAATCGATTATCCAGAGCTGGTGCGGATGGCCTAGAGCCACTACAAAATGATCAAGGGCCAAAGAAAGAAGAAGAAGGCGAATCAGCAAATGGATGATCCAACCGAACCTTCTACCAGCGAGAATGCCAAAAGTGAAGCAACCTGTTATGGGTGCAACAAGAAGGGCCACTACAAATCGGAGTGTCCCAACTTGAAGGAAAACAAGAAGAACCGGAGAAAGAAGGCTCTCAAAGCTACGTGGGACGAATCATCTTAAGAAGAAGAAGAAGTACCACACGCCAACCTCCTCGCGCTGACTGCTTTGGAAAATCTTGGCACCGAATCAGAATCAAAATCGGAATGGGAATCGAAATCGAAAGAAAACGTCAGAATCGGAAGACTCTCAATTTTGAAAGATGGGCAAATAACGGTAAGAGGTTACCCCGAATCTCAGTGTTATGATTTAATTTCTTATCTGTCTCGTAAGTTGGCCAAAGCCAACGTTAGGGTTGAATCCCTCCGATAGGAAGTCAAAATCCTGAAAGAGGGAATCAACTCTAGCTCCTTAACTAAACCAGTTCAGGAAGGAACCTCCACTCAAGCCCAAAAACTTGAGGAGGAGAATTCCTTCTTGAAAACTCAGGTGAAGGAACATAGAGTTGCATTGGAACGATTTTCCTTAGGTTCCAAGAGTCTTGTCATGATTCTTGGAAAATAAAAATCAGTTTGAACCGATCCGAACTTAGTTATCGAACCATCTCACGATACAAATCTTACTACTCTATGTTGAACCCAAGTAGAACCCGAGTCCAAACATGGGTCTCGAAATTATGCTTGACAAATCAAGCCGGACCAAATCAATAGTGGATTCCCAAGAACAAGATTCACATCTTGCCTAACCCATACTGATGCATTAATCCAGGGGGAGCCAATATAAAAACCATGTTTATAGTTAGATAATTTTTCTATCTCTGTTTGATGCTTATTTATTTTATTTTTTGCAAGAATATTATGCTTAGATTTAAGAACGGTTAGATAAGAATTTGACTTAATTGATAGTATTAGGGTGGGGCGAGATGATAGTACGTTAGGGAAACTTGTCTAAAAAGTCAAGTAGGGTATGACATACCCTATTTGGTCCTATTAGTCAGGTGGAACTAACCGAAGCTACCTCTCCAAATCCTTAGTTAGACCAGGGTTTCTCAATAAGTAAGTTGAGAATAAACTTTCTTTAAAAGGCTTTGTCTAGGAAAGGCTTGATGATCCAATAAGGCTACGACCAAAGAAGGCCTCTGTGCCTTGCCAAGACCTGGAAGCCAATTATCGAAATTTATTTTCAAATTATTAATTGTTAAACCTAAATCTAACACAAGTTTCAATTAAATCATAGTGTTAACATAAAACCAAGATAGAATTAATACATCTCACAAAATAGATAAGGATACCTATTTTGTCACTTAGAAATGGGTGAGATGTTTAGGATCTAATAATGTAGTCTAACTTAACCAACTCAATTAATTTTACTCTTAATATACATTTAATCAAATTAAAAATTTTAACTTAATTCAACTTAACATTTTGGAAATTTAAACTTAATATTTTCAAAAATTAAATCTAACATTTTTCAAAAATTTAACTCAATCAAAAATTAAATATAATATTTTTCAAAAATTCAACTTAATGCTTTCAAAAATTAAATGTAACATTTTTTAAAATTTCAATTTAATGCTTTTAAAAATTAAATTTAACATTTTCAAAAATTCAACTTAATGTTTTCAAAAATTAAATTTAACATTTTTAAAAATTCAACTTAATATTTTCAAAAATTCAATTTAACATTTTTCAAAATTCAACTTAATACTTTCAAAAATTAAATTTAACATTTTCAAAAATTCAACTTAATGCTTTCAAAAATTAAATTTAACATTTTTAAAAATTCAACTTAATATTTTCAAAAATTCAATTTAACATATTTTATTAAAATTCAACTTAATATTTTCAAAAATTCAATTTAACATATTTTAAAATTCAACTTAATGCTTTCAAAAATTAAATTTAACATTTTTTAAGTTGAAAACCTGTCTCACAAAAATACTCATAGGAATAACATGACTGATAACCTAGACTGGGTGTGACAGATTAAACAGTGAAATTCAATCAATTTATCATTACACTTCTACATAAATGGATCCAAATCAGAATACTTTATGTGTGGAACATAATGGTTTGAACCAGTGGATATTGGATAGTGGATGCTCCAGACATATGACTGGGGATAAATTGAAGTTGACTAAAATCAAGTACAAAAGTCTAGGCTCAATGGCATTTGGCAACAATGTTACACTTAAGGTAATTGGGTCAGGTAATATTTAGTTAAATTCTGATTTTATTATCAAAAAGGTTTATTTGTTGATAAATTTAAATTTAACTTGCTTAGCATTAGTCAGTTATGTGATACTGGTTATGTAGTCACTTTCACTAGCTCTCAATGCCTTATTAGGAACTTACATGACTCAGAAATAACTCTTAAGAGAGTAAGAAAAAAATAATATCTATACTATTAATCTACCATCAACACCTAAGTGTCTTTTGACCCAACTTGAAGAAACTAACCTTTAGCATAGCAGACTAGGTTATACTCACACAAAATTAATTTCTAAATTAAGTCAAAACGGACTAAAAATTCAATCTGTAACCCATGTCAACAAGGTAAACAAACAAAATCAACCCACAAATCTACCCAATCAGACTTAAACCAAGCCACACTTGAGCTCCTACATCTAGACCTATTTGATTCTCATAAAGCCAAGTCACTAAGCGGAAATTGATACTGCTTAGTAATTATCGATGATTATTCTAGATTTTCCTGGGTTAGGTTTGTAAAAATCAATGATGAAATATTTGAATCATTCAACAACTTATGTAAAATGCTAGAAAATCAAAAAGATACCCAAATTAAAAGAATAAGAAGTGATCATGGGGGAGAATTTGAAAATCAAAAGTTTAATGAATTATGAAAATAATGGCTATATTCATGAATTTTCATGCCCAAGAACCCTCCAACAAAACGGGATAGTTGAAAGAAAAAATAGAACCCTTTAAGAAGCCGCTAGGACCATGCTCAATGACTATAGCTTAATTAATCAATTCTCGGCAGAAACGATAAACACTGCCTATTATATTCAAAATAGAGTACTAATAAATAAAAGACACAATAAAACACCTTATGAAATATGTTACCAAAAAATACCTAACTTATATTATCTAAGGGTGTTTGGGTGTAAGATACATATACTAAATATAAAAGACTATCTAGGAAAATTTCAATCAAAATCAACCCCAGGAATTTTTGTAGGATACTCAACCATGAGTTGGAATAGGGACTATAATAAACATACCCTCAGAATTGAAGAAACCACGAATGCAATATTTGATGAAAAAATCATAACAAAATCCAACTCAATTAACTTAACCAATTCGTCAAAACCAACTACTTCTAATCAAGTTCAAGATGAAATTAAACCGACAATTGAACCAACAATCGAACTAACAATTGAACCGACAATTGAACCAATGATTGAACTAGTAATTGAACCAATAACTGAACAAATTCAAACTGTTGAACATATTCCAACCCAAAACCTACCAGCTGAACTTGAGGCTGAACCAAGTTCTAGATAATCTAAGAAACCTAGACTAAATCACCTAATTGACTAAATTAAGGGTGATCCAACCATAGGGGTTAGAACAAGGTCTTCCTATAGGAACCTAATGTGGGATCATATTGAATCGATAGGGGGGGTGAATATCGATCATAAACTTTTTCGAAAAGCGAAGAGTAATTGCACAGCGAAAAATGAAAACCAATCGATAACACGATTTGTTTTTACTTGATTTGGAGTCGCGGTCGGCTCCTATTCCAAGGCCCATGGTCCTTGAACGTTTACGATGGGCAATTCTATATTTTCGTAAAATATTACAAGTCGAGAGTACAAAATATAGAATTGAAAAGCAATTACAGCACTTAACAAAATTAGCTTTTACCGACGATCGGAGAAGTTGGAAGTTTCTGGAGCAGAGGGTTGTCATCAGCGCTTGAATCACAAGAACAGAACTTGTCGGAGCAGAGCGCTTGAGTGTAGCAGTTGAAAGCAATCGATGTCGAAGCCTTGGGGGTTTATAGTAGTCAGTGGGGGTGCCTGTGTTGAAGGGGGCGCCTGACACGTGGCCTATCCTGCGCGAACTTCAATCCGTAGACTCGACCAGTGCTTATCCCTTCAACTGGGGCGCCTGAGCTGACTGGGGCACCTGAGTTAACACAGGCGCCTAGCTTGACTTGGTCAGAAGGCTTGTGTGGCAGTTTGCTTCGAATGATTTGTTTAACCCTTCACTGGGGCACCTGTCTCAATACAGGCGCCTAGCCCAGCTAGGGCGCCTCACTCCATTGAGGCGCCTGATGCAGAAAACCCCTTCCATTCGTTCCTGCAATCAGGGTTAGTTCTAAAGACATACAAAACATACAATTGATAATATTAGAACATTATTTACATCCTGAGTTGTCTTGGTTCTGACTTTGGGTTTCCTAAATGGAACCCTAGGTCGAACCGATGCCTAATGTTCCCTCCTATGGGGAACGCATCCTCACCTACTCCCTTGGGAGAATTTACTTTTTTGCCAACCGACTTCTCCAGTTGGACTTTTGCCCAGCTTCACCTACCAGGTCTTCGTGCCCAACTTCACTCATCAGGTCTTCGGTGCCCGTCCTCGACCAGGTATTCATGCCCAATCCGCGATCAGGTCTTCGTGCCCAGCTTCACTCACCAAGTCTTCGGTGCCCAGTCCTCGACCAGGTCTTTGTGCCCAACCTTACGTCAGGACTTAGTGCCTAGTTTACCTAGGACTTTCCTGCACACTTAATAAGCTTGTTAGATCACAACCAAATCTTAACTTCTGAACCCTTTGCCATTATCAAAACATAGGTTCGACTTTGGTGCTTCCGGCGCCAACACCTAAGTCAAGTTGCACTAATTTTGATGATAGAACCAAAAACTATAGAAGAGGCCTTACCAGACCAGACTGGATCATAGCTATGCAAGAGGAATTAGCATAATTTGAAAGAAACCAAGTCTAGGACTTACTGCCTAAACCAGAAGGTAAGTCTATAATATACACTAAGTGGGTATTTAGGAAAAAGTTGAATGATCAAGGTGAAATAGTAAGAAATAAAGTTCACTTAGTAGCTAAAGGATTTAGTCAAGTTGAGGGGTTAGACTATGATGAAACCTATGCCCCTGTAGCTAGACTTGAGTCAATTAGGATGCTACTAGCCTTTGCAGCCTATAAGGGATTTAAATTATATCAAATGGATGTCAAGTCTGCATTCCTGAATGGTTTTATAAAAGAGAAAGTTTATGTAGGAAAACCCCTAGGCTTTGAAGATCTTGACTACCCTTATTATGTGTTCAAACATAGGAAAGCCCTTTACGGATTAAAATAAGCACTTAGGGCTTGGTATGAAAGATTATCCACCTATCTAATTTCTAAAGGTTTTAACCAAGGTCAAATTGACTCAACCCTATTTATTAAGACTTTAGAAAAAGATATCTTTATAGCCCAAGTTTACGTAGATGACATTATTTTTGGATCAATCAACACTAACTTCCTAAAAGACTTTATTAAAATTATGGAAAATGAATTTGAAATGAGTCTAGCAGGAGAATTAAACTTCTTTTTAGGTTTACAAATTAAACAAACCAAAGATGAAAACTACATTCACCAATCAAAATACGGAAAAGATATAATTAAGAAATTTAAAATGGATAATTCAAAGAATTTAAGTATTCCTATGACCACAAATGCCAAAATAGATAACGATTATGAAGGTAAGCCAGTTGACTTAAAATATTATAGAAGTATTATAGGAAGTTTGCTTTAATTAACTACTAGTAGAGCTGATATACTATTTATAGTAGGTATTTGTGCCAGGTAGCAAACTTGTGCTAAGGAGTTCCACATAACTGCAGTTAAAAGGATCCTTAGATATATTAAGGGCACAATAAATGTAGGTATTTGGTAACCTAGGACGTCCAATTTTGAATGGTTAAGATTTTCTGACTCAGATTATGCAGGGTGTAAATTACATAGAAAAAGTACGAGTGAGAGCTGTCAGTAACTAGGACAATGTCTAGTTAGCTGGTGTAGTAGAAAGCAACATTGTGTTGCCTTATCCACAACTAAAGTAGAATATGTTGCCCTAGGGGAATGTGTAGTCAAACTTTTATAGATGGTGCATACCATTAAGGACTTCAACCTAGACTACATCCAGACTAAGGTATTTGTTGACAATATAGTTCAATCAATCTTACCAAAAATCTTATTCATTATTCCAGAACTAAGCATATAGAAGTCAGACACCACTTTGTTAGGGATCATGTAGCTAGGGGCGAAATCATACATACACATGTAGACTCAAAATCTAACCTAGCTAATATTTTCACTAAACTACTTCCTAAATATGAGTTTAGTTCACTAAGAAGACAGTTAGGAATATGCTTAGTAGAATAAGACTATTTTCTTAAAACTGTTCTTTATTTTAAATTTTTTTTATGAAGAAAAATCATATTTTTTTAATCAGATTATTCGACTAAGTTTTGAATTTTAAAATGTTTTTCCGACTTAGTTTTTTTTTTCAAAATTTATCCCCTTCAAAACTAGGGGTTTTCTACGCAATGGACTTAACTTAGGACTTAACCCTAGAATTGTATGCTTTTATAGATCTAGAAGCCAGCATCTCACAAGCACATTAAGGTACTTTGATTGATAACCTAGATTGGGTTGAGATGCTTAGTTCTGTCTTGACTCAAGATGCTTTAAGTCAGTGCATCAAGAGCAGTTGGGGATATAAATACATTTGAATAGTAATCAAGTTTAGTATTCAAGCTTAGAAAGTCTAACTTGATCAGACTACGTAACTTGACTAACCCAAGTGAAAACTGCTATTATATAACGGTTAGTGAGTATTAAACTGGGTTAGACAGGGACCGAAAGAAATTGTTTGAGTCATTTTTTTAATGTTTCTTGCTTGGACTCACTAGAATAATAACTGGGTTTCAAAATTTACTTGGGTCAAACTAAGCTCAATTCAATTACTTGCTATCCGTCAGTTTCCTTTATTATTTTTACAAAGCAAGTTGGCTCTGATACATAACTATTTTTTCATGCCAATCATGTTCTTTATCTTTTTTGATATATGGAAAAGGGGAAGAGAAGAAAAAGTCAAGCTAAAATTATTTTTTTCCCAAGTCAAGTTAAAATCATTTTTTCCCAAGTCAAGTTAAAATTATTTTTCTATCAAAATATTTTTCCCAAGTCATGTTAAAATTATTTCTTTTGTTTTCAAAAAAGTCAATATCTTTGTTATCGGAAAAGTCAAAGTTTCAAAATTATTTTACTCTCAAAATCTTTGTGTTCAAAAAGGTCAAGTTTCGAAAAGGTCAAGTTAAAATTATTTTTTTCTCTCAAAATAATTTTTCAGTTTGTTACTCAAATTTTTTTTCGAAAAAGAAAATTTTATTTCCTAGAAAGCTTTTTGAGAAAATGCTACTCTTTTCAGAAAATTCTGTTGGAGAAAAACATCAAGTTAGAAGCTTCCAAAATTTGTTTTTTCTCAAAAATTTCCTTCACTCAGAAGTTTTCAAAATTTTTTTTAGAAAAACTTTCAAAATAGAAAAATTACATATTTTCAAAAACTTCAGGGGGAGATTTTTAAATTAAAAGAAGTCTAATGTAATGTTTCGAATTTTTGCTAAGTTTTTCAAAAATATTGAAAATATTTCTAAGAAAAAATAGGGGAGAGAACTAATTAAGAGGGATAGTAGAAAATATATTTGTTCTTTCATTCTAGTACATAACAATCATGAATTTGTTTTCTGGTTTTAACTTAACATTTAAACGGTGTTGTCATAAAGCAAAAAGGGGGAGATTGTTGGTGCCAGAAGCACTAGATCGAACCTCATTTTGATAATGGCAAAGGGTTCATAGTTAACTTTGTATTATGATCTAATGGATTTATCAAGTGTGCAAAAAGTCCTAGTTCACCTAGGCACGAATTCTTGACCTGAAGGGTTGAGTAAGAAGTCCTGGTCGTAGATTGGGCACCGAACTCCTGATCCGGAAGATTGGCCAGAAGACTTAGCTAACCGAAGATTATGGACAGAAGTAGAGGTGGGTCGAGGTACGGATGTCTCGAGATTTGGTAGTCTCGGAGGCCGAGCAAAAGTCCAACCGGAGGAGCCTGTTGGCAAAAGGTAACTTCTCTTGAGAGGAGTAGGTGAGGATGCGTTCCCCAGAAGAGGGAACAGTAGGTGTCGGTTCGACCTAGGGTTTTTGCTAGATTGAATTTCATTTTCAAATTCAAAGCCAGAACCAAGACAACTCCAGCTGTGATTTATACACTTTTTATTTATCTTGTATTGTTCTTGGACTAACCCTGGTTGCAGGATTGAAACAGAGTAGATTTTGCATCCCAGGTGCCTAAGAGGGCTCAAGCGCCCGAGAAGCCAGGCGCCTGATAGGTATCAGGCACCCCAGTTTGCATTTCTCAGCGGAGGGAGAGGCTGAGTCAGCAGGGTTGCCACATAAGCATCTCAGGCACCCATGAGCCACAAGGCGCCTCAAATATCCCAGGCGGCCAAGATCGAAGGATAGGTGTTTAGCCAAGTCTGCGGATAAGCACGCCCCCGATTCGCTACACATGTCAGGCACCCCATAAGCCTCAGGTGCCTGAGAATAGTGTATATAAGGCGCTTCACCCCTTGCTTTCCAAAAATCAATTCACTTTCAACGTAGAAAAGCTTTCTTGCAACTCAAGCACTCCAAGGCTCTTCAGACTTCTTCCGTCCTCGAGTTTTTCTGCTCCGTAAATGATCAAGATCGACGACACATCGCCCAAGACGCTCTGTAACCCTTATTGTGTCGTTGGTATAATTTTAATTCGGTGTTTCAATTCTGTACTTTGAATTACATATTTGTAATGGTTATTCGATTTATAGAATTGCCCAATGAAAACGGTCATGGACCGTGTGCCTTGGAGTAGGAGCCGTTAAAGACTCCGAACCAAGTAAAAAGAAATTTGTTAGCATTGTGCTTTTATTCTTCCGCTGTGTTTCTAATTATTCCAAAAATTTTAAGTAATCACTATTACATGGCCCACGTTACTTGCTTCAAAGTCCTGACCGACTCCGAACCAAGTAAAACGAAATGCATTAAAGACTCCCACATTAATTGCTTCAGTGTCTTAACCGACTCCTACTAGAAGGCCCACGTTCCTTGATCATTTACTTTGGGTAATCACTAATAATCACAAGATTATTCAGATTACAGAATAAGTGTGCAACTAAAAGAAACAAGTATACTGACTCTTTTTGAATGAATTGAAAACTTCACTTGGATAGTCGGACGACATTTCGGCATTGTCGAAGCTTTGATCGCGAAGCACACAGGAGAACAGAATGATCGTAGATTGTGAATTGTTGTTGTGAAGTGTTGCTCTCGACCACTTTATATATTAGACATTTAGGCGCCTGAAAGGCCATTCAGGTGTCCTAGTCGAAGCGTCTCGGGCGGCAATTCTATCCGCTGCGCAATCAAACTTCTATCCTGGCTCAGGCGCCTGATAGATACCATTTTTGTTGATTATTTTAATTACTAAAATCCATGTTTGACCTATGTTTTTATTGCTTAATTGTGAAATTGCCCTAGGTTTTAGAACTTACTCTTATTTTGGACTTAATTACAAATTTGCATTAAATTGGATTATTTGGCCACTAAATTTTTGATCTATTTTTGTAGGCATGAAAGGTTCATGGACCTAGGGCATACTGGGTCAAACTTGAGTCGGAAGTGGAACCGGATCGAATTATCAAGCTTAGGATTAATTCGGGCCGTCCGATTCACAAGCGGCTAGATTTGAGCCATCCGGGACAATCTGAAGCAATCTGAGCTAGGGTTAGGGTTGATCAAGCATTATGATCAAGATCTGAAGGTTTCATCCAAATCAGAGCTCAATCAACCGTTGGATCAAGCTCGGAGGGCTCTAGATCGTCCATTCAAAGATTAGGTTGATCTGGACCATCCGTTGCACATCTGGAGGATCCGAGCTACCACGAGGCAGATCCTGACCTCAGATCATCATCCTCAAAGTTTGGCTCAAATCAGAGCAAGATCAGCCGTTGGATTTCCTCCGATCAATCTGGGCCGTCCATTGATAGCTATTTAATCAGAAACTCCACAGCCTTTCTCCTCATCGCGTCTTTGCCGCAACAGTAGTTTTCTTCACTTCTTCATCGTGTTCTTCAGTTTTTCATCCAATCGAAGGCGTGATCCCTCAATTCTTCACTAGAGCAAGGGCTAGGTCAGTGAAGAGAGTCTCAGTGAGGTTTTCAGATTGGGTTTTGCTCAATAGCAAGGCTGCGTGAGGTTTCAGCAGCTTTGTTATCCGATTTCAGCGAGCTCAGCTGTGCACCATCTCCACTGCATCCGAGCTGTCCAGAGGGGTTCCTTGGAAGGTTCAGATCATTCCCTAATCACAATCGCAAGCCACCACAACGAGTTTGAGAAATTGGAAGCAGATTTCGGCTTGAGCAGGGGCTGATTTGATACAGCTAGCAGAGACAGTTCTTCACTGGTTTGTTGAGCTTGCGGGTCCGAGGTTCTCCCTTGATTGACGACCAAGGAGCTCTTGAGTTGGAGAAGGGTTGAGGAGTAGCTTAGATAATTAAATTTCATTGTGTTTTAGCTGTAGTTTAATTTCTGCACGAATTCGTTTCTGAATTTTCTGTTTCAGCTGCTGTAGTTTACCTTTCGGGCTTGATTCTGCTTAATTAGTGGTTCTAATCTGTTCTTCCATTAGTTAGCTAGCTCATTTAGTTAACACTCCGCTTAATTTCAATTTAATTGCTGTTTGTTGCTTGCGTATCAATTTGTTGTAGCTGCGTATCAGATTTTTACCCTGTTTCTGAAATTCCCAGCTTAGTAAGCTTAGTTTTCAGATTTGTCCCTTCTTTAATCAGTTCCAATTCTGCAAATTAAGGAGATAGCTTGCTTGTTAGAGAATCCTTAGGTTTAATTTCAGTTGATTTACACTTTAGTGTTTGCGCATCAGATTTTGTATCTGCATTACAGTGTTCAGTTTCAGCAAATTTGGTTACAGCTTCTTAAGTTTGTAGCAAGTAAACATCAGTCCTTCTTAATCTTCTTCGAACATAGATTTTGTGAACCTGCTTCAGTTTACCTTGTGAGTTATGAATTCAGTTGATTTCTAATTTCAATCTTCGGTTTCTGAAATACTGCAGTGCCTCCCTGCAGCCAATTTTCTGCAATTCTGCAGCTGAGTTCTGCATGGGATGTTTGGAGTTCTGCATTCTAGTCATTTGATGCATTTTTCCTTCAGTTTCCGCAATGTTCTAAATCGATCAGCTATTCTGAATTGCTAGGCTACAGCTTTAGCATTTAGTTCAGCTCTTGGCACAAAAGTAGAAATTTCGACACAAGTGTTTTCTTCTTTGTATCAAGTGACAATTGGCACTATTTTGTACTAGTTTAGCTCTACATTAGAACTCCTTTGCATTTGAATTCAGTGATTTTGTTTGATCTTGCATCCATTTGTTTCTGCATTCGAATTCTGAAGGTTCAAACTTCAATTCTGCACTCATTTTCTGTTTCGAATTCTTGCTGTTTTCATGGACAGTTTTTGCAGAAATAGGAAAGGTTTCTAAGCTGATTAATAAACTTTCTGAGCATCAGTCCCTTGTATCAATGAATTGTTATTGAATTCATATTTATGCAATCAGGATTTCTACATTCAGATCCTTGCTGAACTCTGCAATCTGAATTCTGCGGGTTTTTCTTTTGAAACGTTTCTGCAATTCTACAACTCATGCAGATTTGTTTGTGTCAAGTGATCTGAATTTCTTCCCAAGCATTGGGTTGTGCACTCAGTATAAGATTCGTTTTGGTACATCAGCTCTCTTAATTTGGTATCAAGTTTGTCCAATTGCTCTCACTTGTATCAATGAAATCTTGGCACGGTTTTTGTATCCATTTGATTTTAGATTATTTGCATGTGGTCTGTCTCGCGTTTGATGTTGTTGCGTCATTGCTTAGCATTTGTTTTGCCTTTGAAATCAGAATCAGTCTCCCAAATTGATTAAGTGCTTTAGTTGATTCGGTTTCCATTGGTTGAATCATTAAATGCCATCACTTGTTTAGCTTATTAGCTAAGTTTCCTCTATTTTCATTGCATTTTCATTTCTCAGTGAAACTAAACCCCAAATATTTATTTGAAACCCAAAATTCACAAACGACACCTAAATACAAGCGCGAATCAAACACAACGTCAACTAGTCCCGAGGAAAAATACGACCCGTGGCCCCTTTACTACGTTTTCATATTTTAATTGCAAAAAGGGTTTCCAGCTTTCATTCATATCTAAATTCTGATTGGACCCACATTTCGTGACAACTTTAACTTAGCTAAATCGGGTCCATCAGCGCCCTAGTCCCTTTTAGGCACCTGAGTGCCAATGTGGTTCCTCCACTTAGCACTTGCCATATAAGTTTGACTGTTGCGCCAGCTTAGCTAACCACCGCCAGCTCCCAGGCACTTGAGTCTCATTCAGGCACTCTAGTCCAACTGGTTCAACTTCTTCAGCTGCAACAAGGGTTAGTTCCATACAATAATATAAACAGAATAAATGTAAGTATGGATTTATAGCCAGTGCTGTCTTGGTCCTGACTTTTATGTTTCTCCTGAAACCCTAGGTCAGACCGATGACTACTATTCCCTCCCGGGGAATGTGTCCTCACCTACTCCTCTCAGGAGAGTGTACTTGCTACCACTTAGAACCTCCGTTTGGACTTTTGCTCAGCTTCTGAGAACCTGGAACTCGACGACATTTGACCTCGACCCATCTCGACTCCTGTCCGCAATCCTCGCTTAGCAAAGTATTCTGCTCGGTCCTCTGGACCAAGACATCATGCTCAGCTTCACTCACCAAGTCTTTGTTGCCCGATTACCGACCAGGACTTCGTGCTCAACCCTGCAGGTCAAGACTTCTTGCCTAGCTTACCTAGGATTTTCCTGCAAACTTCACAAGTTTTTCAGTATAAGCAAACCAGCTTAACTTGAACCCTTTGTCACTTATCAAAATAATGTTCAATCTGGTGCTTTCGGCACCAACAAAACATATATAATTAAATCTTACAATAAACCAGCAGCTTTATCATTGATAATTGTTCAATTCTTATGAGTTCGAGTGTCAATATATACCACATGATGTTCAAGCAACACTCCTATGTTTTTCTTTTTTTAAAACCAAATAAATTGTGAGTTTCACATAAAAATATATTATTCAATAATAATGAACGCAAATAAATCTTCCCATCAATCACTACTGAGTGACTTTTTGTACCCATACAATTGGTATCTTCAAGCTTAGAACAGTTTTGCTTATTAATTCCACTTATTTTCAATACAAAGCAAGAATTCATAAGGAGGAAATGTCGCATATGTGTATAATGTTATATAAAATACATATATATGTAAAACAACTTACTTGCCCTTCTTCTGAAAACCAATGATGAACTAAAGCACGGTATTGATCTGGATCAATTCGATCATCAGGTAATGTAGAAGCAATTTCTTCTTTTGTCATACTGGGGTCAAATGCTCTCTATAAAAATTTACTATTCACATGTTAATTTTGCCTTGATAATAATGTCTTTTTTGAGTTTTATCATAATCATTATCTTATAAAAGATAGAGGAACAAATACTATTAATTTTCTTAGGGGAATAAAAATGATCTCTACTATCTTCAAAATTCTTCAATCAAAGCTTTTATTAGTGAACACACAAATAGACTAGCCTAGCACGCTCGACTTGGTCATTCTTCCCTTCGTATTGTTCAATCGATCATAAATAGGTATGATTTACCAACATCCTTTACTTCATCTCTATCTCATATATGTCAGACATGTTTGAAATCTAAAAGTCATAAGTTACCTTTTTCTTCATCTGAACGTGTTTTTCATATTCCACTTGAAATAATTCATTTTGATATTTGGGGTGTTAGGACCGGTAGACGAGCTAGAGGAGGGGGGGTGATTAGCTCTGAATTTCTTATTGTAGATTTATCGCTGCGGAAGATGTTGGTGCCGAAGCACCAGAATGAGCTTTGTTTTGATAAATGGCAAAGGGTTCAAGTTAAGTTGGTTTGTTTGTACTGATGAACTTGTGAAGCTTGCAGGAAAGTCCTAGGTAAGATAGGCAAGAAGTCTTGATCTGCAGGGTTAAGCACGAAGTCCTGGTCGGGGATCGAGCAACGAAGACTTGGCGAGTGAAGCCGAGCACCAAGTCCTGGTCGAGGATCAGGCAATGAAGACTTGGTGAGTAAAGTCAAGCACGAAGTGTTGGTCCAGGGGACTAAGTAGAAGACTTTGTCGAGTGGGGATAGTGGACAGGAGTCGAGACTGGTCGAGGTCAAACGACGTCGAGTTCTAAGTTCTCGGAGGCTGAGAAAAAGTCCAACCGGAGATTTGAGTGGCAACAGGTACACTCTCCTGAGAGGAGTAGGCGAGGACACGTTCCCTGGGAGGGAACAGTAAGCGTCAGTCCGACCTAGGGTTTCAGGTGAATCCTAAAAGTCAGGACCAAGACAGCACTGGCTGTAATCCATGCACACATTAATTATTTATATTATTGTGGAATTAACCCTTGTTGCAGCTGAAGAAGTTAAACCAGTTGAACTAGGGCGCCTCAACGGGACTCAGGCGCCTGGGAGCTGGTAGCAGGTGGCAATGCTGACACAACGGTCAAGCTTACGTGGTGAGTGCCGAGTGGTGGAGCCACGTCGGGACTCAAGCACCTAAAAGAGACTAGGGCGCCTGTGCTAGGATAATGTTTGACTGCGTAGCAGATATATTTGCCGCCTGAGACGCTGTGGCTAGGGTGCCATAATGGCCATTCAGGCACCTAACTGACTAATATATAAAGGGGTCGAGAGCAGCACATCAAAGAACAATTCATATTCTGTGATCATTCTGTTTTCCTGTGTGTTGCGCAATCAATGTTTTGACAATGTCGAAATGTCGTCTGACTCTCCGAGCAAAGGTTTTCAATTCATTTAAAAAGGAGTCGGTATACATGTTTTATTTCATTTGCACACTTAAATCTTGTACATTGTACATTCTTTCGATCATTAGTGAGTTGCCCAATGTAAACAATCAAGGATCGTGGCCCTTCCAGTAGGAGCCGGTCAAAACTCTGAAGCAAGTAAAACTAACTTGTGTAAGAGTGTTGTGTTTTGTTTTATGCTGCGTACTTGATCGATCTAAAATTCGAAGAATCTTTAAAGTGATATTCACCTCCCTCTATCGCTCTATCTTAATCCTATAGAAAACTCTAAGCAATGCTAACACTCAAGGATTTACTTGGTATCCACCTTCTTGAGGTGACTAATCCAAGGATCTGCTCTCCCTCACTCTCTCGAGCACTAAGAAAGACTCCTTCGTGGAGGTATAGAAGCCTCGTACAAGCTCTTAAGAAGATACAATTAGAATACAAGCAAATATAAAAGAAATCTTACAAGATTTACAACAATGAGCTCTCTCTGCATTTCTTGCATTCTTCTAGCTTGAAATTGCCTCTTGATAGTTGGAAATGCAGCAACACAATGCTCTAAGACCTCACTCAAAATGGCGATGAAGGAGGAGAAGAGAGTGTGAAGAATTCCGAAGAACATCACTTCAATCCTGCGTGAAAACCCTATATACCCGTGACCTATGATTCCCTTAATCGATCATCCAATCGATTACCACATCAAAATTAGCCGTTCAATGGCTGTTTTTTAAATCTTAATCAATTAATGATGGACCCGAAATACTAGATTATGTTGTCATGAAAGTGTGGGTTCATCAGAATTTAGAATTTATAAAATGTGCTGGAAACCCTTTTTGCAATCAAAGAAGAAAAGCATAGTAAAGGGGCCACAGGTCGTATTTTTCCTCGGGACTAGTTGACGTTGTTTGATTCGATGCTTGTATTTATGTGTCATTTGTGGATTTTGGGTTTCGAATGTATATTCGGGTTTTGGGTTGCAATCGGAAATAAAATCGCAATGAAAATAAATGAACTCAACTAAATGAGCTAAACAAAGTAAATGCCCCCTAAGGAACTCAACTAATGAAACTCAATGAACCAATGTAACTCAGCCGAAGTTGTAAAACAAATCTGATAGCACATCCAAATCAAATGGAGCAAAACTATCTAAAAACAGTCCAATACAAAACCTATGCCAAATCCCTACTTGATACAAGCTGTGGCAAGTAAATCAAGACAACTTATGTGCCAAACCTTCATTGATACAAACTGCAGAAAGTGCAGCAAACTTGATACGCAATTAAGAAAATTGATGTGCAAAAGTTTGAAACTAAATGCAGGAATTCGTAGCTGATCCATTCAGCTTGAAAGGCCAAGCTGCCAGTGAAGAGAAATTCAAAGATGAATGAAGAAATTTAAAACTCAGCAGCTGCTCAATTCAGGCATAAAACTGAATGTAGAAGTTGACACAAATGCATAATTTCAGCAACCTTGATATGCAGGAAGGGAAAGCTATGTGCCGAAATTGGACTGAATGCAGAATTTAAACACAAATGAATGCAGAATCCACATAAATCTGAAGCAAAATCTCATATCAGAAACTAATATGCAACAATAATGTGAAGGCAGAGCATGAGTGTAGCAATGCAGATCAAGAGGTTCAGACTTTCCCGAACTGATTGCTGCAACACATTGGGTGAAAGGTTCAGCAAAACAACTAAATCAAATGCTGTAACATCCGACTATAGAGCTTCACTGATTCAACATCATACATGAAAATTGATGATGGCAGAAAATGAATTAACTTGCAGAAATATGGATACGCAAGCCTGAACCCTACTGCAGAAATCGAAAACTGAAACAATGGATAACTGAATTCAGAAACTCATTAACATTTCCAAGGTAAATGAAACATTCTGCATAATGAACTCAAAAGATGAAGTTAAACTCAATGAATACGAAAATAAGGACATTAAGGAAAGAACTGATACTCAACAGCTGCTGATACGCAACTGCAGAGCCTGATACGCATGCTGAAATCAGAGAATTCTGATACAAAAACTGGAAAACAGAAAATGCACTGAATTTAAAGGTAACTAGTCATTAACAAACAATTTAACTAACTAAGAGGCTGAATTGTAAGCTAACAACTACGAAGCAATAAAGTAAATGAGATTAAAACAGCTGAAATAGGAATTGAAACTGAAATTGCGTGCAGGAATTGAAATTACAGCTACTTAACAGAAATTAGCTAAAAATCTATCATCAACCCCTTCTCTCAGCTCAAGAACACCTTGTTCGTCACGCAAGGAAGAGCCTCGAACCCCTAAGCTCAACAAACCGATGGGAAAAACTGAATCTGCAAGTCATCCAACTCAGCTCTGTCCAAATATGAAAACCCCTTCGATTTCTTCAATCTAGCTTTGTCCAATTGTTCTGATGGCTTGGAATTGATCCGAGCTTACCCGAGAACCCCTCCAGATAGCTCGGATGGATGATGGATTGAACAAAACCGAGGTTGAAGACAATCGATGGCAGAGTTGATGAAACCTCAATCATGCTCTATTCTTGGGCAATTTAGGGCTGGAAACATCACGACATCAGCTTCCCGACGATTTGGAACTTGCTCTAAGATCGGAATTGATGGGTCGCGCCAACGGATTGAAGAAGAACTGAAGAACGAACTAAGAACTACGAAGAAGGCGATGTTTGCGGTGAAGACGCGATGGGGAGAAGCGCTGGGAAATTTTCCTTAAGTAATTATGAATGAACGACCCAGATTGATTTGAGAAAATCCAACGGCTGATCTTGCTCTGATCTGAGCCAAACTTTGATGATGATGATCTGGGGTCAGGATCTACCTCGTGGTAGCTCGGATCCTCCAGATGTACAACGGATGGTCCAGATCAACCTAATCTTTGAATGGACGATCTAGAGCCCTCCAAGCTTGATCTAACGGTTGATTTAGCTCTGATTGGGATGAAATCTTCAGATCATGATCAGAGTGCTTGATCAACCCTAACCCTAGCTCGGATTGCTTCAGATGGTCCCAGATGGCTCAGATCTAGCGCTTTTGAATCGGACGGCCCAGATTAATCGTAAGCTTGATAATTCTATCCAGTTCCACTTCCGACTCAAGTTTGACCCAGTATGCCCTAGGTCCATGAACCTTTCATGCCTACAAAAAAATAGATCCAAAATTTAGTGGCCAATTAATCCAAATCTATATAAATTTGCAATTAAGTCCAAAATAAGAGAAAGTTCTAAAACCTAGGGTAATTTCACAATTAAGCAATAAAAACATAGGTCAAACATGGATTTTAGCAACTCAAATAATCAATAAAATGGTACTTATCAACTCCCCCACACTTGAGCTTGAGCGTCTCGCGAAACTACTAAGTATGTATCCCTTAGGTTTTCTAAAGCATAATTAGAAGCAAATGAAAAGAAATTACCTAAGGTTGTGAATTCTCAAAAATCTAAGTTATATGGATTAATATCTTGTCCTTAAATCAACAACTTAGCCTTTCCATCCATCATGAGTCATTGAGATGAATTCAACTCACTAGCCTTTCAAGAAAAATTTTGGTGACTCTCTCCTTAAGTTCTAAGTTGATGATGGAAGTGGAGCTCACTCAAACACACATGCTTCTTGCACTACCATAGGCTTGCTTATTGTCTACTCTCCACCATTATTCATGATTAGGATCCACATCTACAAAAACAAGTGTAAACATGGAAAATGGTAAGAAATAGAGTAAAAACCAAGGAAATAGAAAATTGATGGAATGGAAGACTTGAGTGCTCAAGAATGTTTCCAATGTACTTTGCCCCATCTTTACAGTCCTCTAGTGATATCAAAAGTGTGGTGGAGTAAAACTTTGACCAATGCATTTGATTTGGGTGAAGAAAACCCTATTGATCTCAATGTGCCAACTTTGTTTCTTCTTTTTCCTTTTCTGAATTTTTTTCTTTCTTTCTCTCTAATGAAATCAGAATGATGATGGAACAAATCATCAACGTGGATAAAATTATCTTCACTAGTATCATAATGCCAACAACTCATTGTGTGCCCACTTTGTTCTTCTTCTTCTCTTTTCTTATTTTCTCAAACTATTTTTTTTCTTTTTTTTTTCTGCTCTCAACCCTAGTGATGGAGTCAACCTTCATTTGGAACACTTCCGACCAGTTAGCATCAGAATTTGTATCAGAAAAATCAGAAGTTATATCAGCAACTTGAGACATTTCTGCATTTGTTTCAACTTGGTGATCTGCACTTCAATTGCAGATTTGTACAGGTTGGTTTCAGATTTCTGCATCTTCTACTTCAGATTCTAGCTCCACGGCAGACTTATTGTAATGCTCTGATTTCTCAAGCAATTAGCATCACCTTTTAGTAGAGAATTTCAGCCCAACAAATTCAAGTTCCCTCCATGGCACAATCAATTTAAGTTGATACAAACTGTTTTTTTTTCTTTTTGTTTTTGTCTCAGCTTCCAAATAACTTCAGCACTTTACAGCTTGCTTCCAGGTTCAGCTTGTATCATTCAGTAGCTCTCAGATGCAGCACTCAGCAGCAACAAATGCAATGCAGTTCAGAATTCTTTTTCAGCTGCAACAAAATTTTCTTTTGCAGTGGCACAGATTTTTTCCAGCTTGTTTTCAGATCTGTCCGGCTCACAAACCATTTAGCAAGATGTGTTTGATTTCTAAGCAAAGAGCAGCTGCAAGTCCATAGCATTCCGACCAAAAACAGCTGCAATTCCAAAGGATATTGAAATCAGCTCAGCAGACCTTGCCTTCACTGCATTTTCTATTTTTTTTGTTTTCTGCTGCAATTCCAGCTCCCGATCTCAATTTTTCTGCTCTCCACCAGCTTCAACTCAGTCTCTACAAGATGTTGCTAATCTTGGCTTCCCAAAATTCCAACTTTACAGTTTTTGATCCAACCCATTTCTGATCCAAGTTATCTTCATTTTGGCACAAACTTTTGCTTAATCTGTGCCATGTCTTTTTCTTTTTCTTGCATTGCAGATTTTTCTTTTCATTGCATGCCACTTTGATCTTCAAAATGTAGTAAAGAATCTAAGTCTCCAATGGCTCCCACCTCTCTTGCTCATTTTTGACACCAAACTCAACTCACTTGGCAAAAATTTTTTTTTTTTCGAAATGAAGTGCCTCCTTGATACCAAATTTTTCCAAAAAGCTAGTCACTCCCCCACACTTAAATCTTTGTCCGTCTCGGGCAAAATAGCAATAAGAAACATTTCAAACAACAAGTCCATAGAAAAGTGAGGGTAAGAGTAGGAAATAAGTAAAGAAAAAATGGAATGAACATGATTTTTGCCAAAATTGATATGGAAAGGTAGACAAAATGATTAGTCTCTATAGATGTGATTCAATCATTGAAATATGGTTTTGAAAGAACCTAAGCAAGTTCTAGAGTACAATCACATGTGTGTGTCACAAATATAAGGCTAATTCTCACTAGGCAAAAACAATTCATCTCAAGTCCTCAATCAAGAATCTAAAGCTAAATAGTACTCAAGCATCCAAGAATTCATCCATGAACTCAAACCCTAAGTTTTAACAACCAAATTTAATTTATTTTCAAAAGACTCTAAAATGCTATGGAGATAACCTAGAGGGATACTTTTATTCCTAGTCATGCAAGAAAAAGTGCGAAAAGAAATAACAAGGTATTTACAATGACTCCTATGCACTCTACTCTACTCATGCATTTATTAGCAAGGACTCAATATAAAGAAAAATTCTAGAAGTCATAAAAGTGAAAGAAAAGGCAAAATGGAACAAACTCCCCTTTTATTCTGGTGGATGGAGTCTATCAAGCAGTAGCCTCCATCGTGGTAGTGGAGGAAAATGGGTGGCTGAGAGAATTAGGTCTCCCCCACACTTGAACTTCACAAAAATTTGCTCTGGTGGCCTAAGGCGATTCAGGTTCAAAATCCATTGAAGGAATGGCGTGCTTCGTATTAAAGTAAAATCATCTCCTCCTTCTTTATGCCTTTTAGAAGTCCTTCCAGGAGATTGAAGTCTGTTTAGTTGGAGCACCCACACTTGAAGTCTTCTGGACCCTGCAAAACAATGTAATACCTCTCTCAAGCGTACAGGGTAAGAAAGAAATGATATAAATTCAGTCTCTGCATGAAATGTATCCAAAACTACATCACATCCAATTAAATCAATTTGTGGTGCCTCAATAAATTTTTCACAATTATTTTCAGCATAAGATATATCAAAAGACTCATCACAACAATCAACAATACTAGGCACTTCTAAAAATTTTTCACAATCAGCATTTGCATCTGATGTAATACAACATGCTTCATTTTCAGCAAATTCTACACTAGGTACCTCTAGGGATTTTTCACAATCATTTTCTACATGAGATGCATCCCTAAATATATCACAAACAATAAAATCAGTTTGAGGTACCTCAATACAATTTTTAGAAAAATTAGGAGGAGTATTTACCTGATCGTGCTGAAAAATACCTGGAGGTTCTACCAAAGTAGATGTATCCGTGTTCTCCTCCTAGTCAAGTAATTGCTCTACTTCAGGTTCAAGTTCTGGTGGACACTCAAGTAAAATAGGTGATCCTTGGGTTCTTGCTTCCACCAAGCAAGTCCCTACACTTTCTGGTTCATCCTCTGAATCTTCTAATGTACCAGTTAATTGTGGTGGTCCCTGGGGCTTAGTGC
The DNA here is from genome assembly GCA_024364735.1 of Boesenbergia rotunda. Taxonomy (NCBI): domain Eukaryota; kingdom Viridiplantae; phylum Streptophyta; class Magnoliopsida; order Zingiberales; family Zingiberaceae; genus Boesenbergia; species Boesenbergia rotunda. The sequence goes on along the minus strand of JAGFNQ010001810.1, from coordinate 305,127 downwards.
AATCCCCTACACCTATGAAATCATCTCCTATGCATGTTTCCTCAACCATTCCTGTATCAACCAAATTAGAAAAATTAGGATCATTAACAACTAAATCATCACAAGATAAAATTATAGAATGATCCTGTAAAGTTTCAGAATTGAATTCAAAACTATCACAAGCCCTGCTATTAATCTCCTCCAATGCCTCTAAATCAGTAGGAATGAGTGATTCTTGGGGCTCAGTGCAATCCCCTACACTCTCAATCCTATCCTCTGAATTTTCTGATGTATCAATCAATGTAGGTGGTTCTTGGGGCTCTGTGCAATTCCCTACACCTGTAGATTCATCTGATTGCCCTGATCTTTGGGCTTGTATCTGATTCCATTGATCAACCAATTTTGCAAACTGGTTGTCAATAAGCAGTTGTTGTTGTTGAAAACTTTGTTGTTGTTGTAGGACTTGTTGCAACATCTCTATCATCCTTTGTTGTTGAGCCTCACTCCAATCAGGATCCTCAAAACCTCCTTGGTTAGTGTGGAACTCTTGTTGGTATTGAAATTGAGACTGTGGGGATTGATAAAATGGTTGAATAGGTTGATTAAATTACTGAAAATTTGGTTCACAACTTTGTGGAGATGGATGAAAATTATGATTCTGGAATTGAAAACTCTGAATTGGTGGCTGAAAATTCTGATCGTTTGGTGGAAAATTTTGCTGTGAAGGTTGAAATCCACTCTGATTTTGATTCTGGAAAGTCTGAAATGGTTGGAACCCTTGCTGAAAATTTTGACTTGGTTGAAAATCCTGCTGAAATTGTTGAAATTATGGCGGTGAAAACTGAATTTGAGTGGGCTGAAAATTCTGTGTAGCTTGAAATTCTTGCTGCCATGGCTGAGGTTGAGGCTGAAATTGATTATTTCCTTGTTGAAAACTGACAAAAGGCTGCTGGAAATTTTGGTTAAGATGCTGAAATTCTTGCTGAAATTGTTGGCATTGCGGTTGGAATTGTTGTGGTGGCTGGAAATTCTGGAATTGTGGTTGCCCAATCTGAAAATTCTGACTTGGCTGAAATTCTTGCTGAAATTGTTGACATTGTGGCTGAAAAAATTGATTTGGTTGCTGATTGAAAGGTTGGTTCTGCTGAAATTGTGGACACGGCTGCTGGTAAGTGGATGAAAACATTTTGAACCTGCACCCCTATCAAAGAACAAACAAGAAAAATGGCAGTACCAGTATACAAAAGATAAAGCACAATAAAGTAGAATCAAATGATATGCCCATAAGTACACAAGCAAAAATCAAACAAATCAACTAGTTGCTTCCCCGGCAACGGTGCCAAAAATTTGACGGACCCGAAATACTAGATTAAATTATCACGAAATGTGGGTCCATCAGAATTTAAAACTTGTAAGAAAAGCTGGAAACCCTTTTTGCAATCAAAGAAGAAAAGCGTAGTAAAGGGGCCACAGGTCGTATTTTTCCTCGGAACTAGTTGACGTTGTTTGATTCGATGCTTGTATTTATGTGTCGTTTGTGGATTTTGGGTTTCGAATGTATATTCGGGTTTTGGGTTGCAATCAGAAATAAAATCGCAACGAAAATAAATGAACTCAACTAAATGAGCTAAACAAAGTAAATGCCCCCTAAGGAACTCAACTAATGAAACTCAATGAACCAATGTAACTCAGCCGAAGTTGTAAAACAAATCTGATAGCACATCCAAATCAAATGCAGCAAAACTATCTAAAAACAGTCCAATACAAAACCTATGCCAAATCCCTACTTGATACAAGCTGTGGCAAGTAAATCAAGACAACTTATGTGCCAAACCTTCATTGATACAAACTGCAGAAAGTGCAGCAAACTTGATACGCAATGTAAGAAAACTGATGTGCAAAAGTTTGAAACTAAATGCAGGAATTCGTAGCAGATCCATTCAGCTTGAAAGGCCAAGCTGCCAGTGAAGAGAAATTCAAAGATGAATGAAGAAATTTAAAACTCAGCAGCTGCTCAATTCAGGCATAAAACTGAATGTAGAAGTTGACACAAATGCATAATTTCAGCAACCTTGATATGCAGGAAGGGAAAGCTATGTGCCGAAATTGGACTGAATGCAGAATTTAAACACAAATGAATGCAGAATCCACATAAATCTGAAGCAAAATCTCATATCAGAAACTAATATGCAACAATAATGTGAAGGCAGAGCATGAGTGCAGCAATGCAGATCAAGAGGTTCAGACTTTCCCGAACTGATTGCTGCAACACATTGGGTGAAAGGTTCAACAAAACAACTGAAATCAAATACTGTAAAATCCGACTACAGAGCTTCACTGATTCAACTTCATGGATGAAAATTGATGATGGCAGAAAATGAATTAACTTGCAGAAATATGGATACGCAAGCCTGAACCCTACTGCAGAAATCGAAAACTGAAACAATGGATAACTGAATTCAGAAACTCATTAACATTTCCAAGGTAAATGAAACATTCTGCATAATGAACTCAAAAGATGAAGCTAAACTCAATGAATACGAAAATAAGGACATTAAGGAAAGAACTGATACTCAACAGTTGCTTATACACACTGCAGAGCCTGATACGCATGCTGAAATTAGAGAATTCTGATACAAAAACTGGAAAACAGAAAATGCACTGAATTTAAAGGTAAGTAGTCATTAACAAACAATTTAACTAACTAAGAGGCTGAATTGTAAGCTATCAACTACGAAGCAATAAAGTAAATGAGATTAAAACAGTTGAAACAGGAATTGAAACTGAAATTTCGTGCAGGAATTGAAATTACAGCTACTTAACAGAAATTAGCTAAAAATCTATCATCAACCCCTTCTCTCAGCTCAAGAACACCTTGTTCGTCACGCAAGGAAGAGCCTCGAACCCCTAAGCTCAACAAACCGATGGGAAAAACTGAATCTGCAAGTCATCCAACTCAGCTCTGTCCAAATATGAAAACCCCTTCAATTTCTTCAATCTAGCTTTGTCCAATTATTCTGATGGCTTGGAATTGATCCGAGCTCACCCGAGAACCCCTCCAGATAGCTCGGATGGATGATAGATTGAACAAAACCGAGGTTGAAGACAATCGATGGCAGAGTTGATGAAACCTCAATCATGCTCTGTTCTTGGGCAATTTAGGGCTGGAAACATCACGGCATCAGCTTCCCGACGATTTGGAACTTGCTCTAAGATCGGAATTGATGGGTCGCGCCAACGGATTGAAGAAGAACTGAAGAATGAACTAAGAACTACGAAGAAGGCGATGTTTACGGCGAAGACGCGACGGGGAGAAGCGCTGGGAATTTTTCCTTAAGTAATTATGAATGAACGGCCCAGATTGATTTGAGGAAATCCAACGGCTGATCTTGCTCTGATCTGACCCAAACTTTGATGATGATGATCTGGGGTCAGGATCTACCTTGTGGTAGCTCGGATCCTCCAGATGTGCAACGGATGGTCTAGATCAACCTAATCTTGAATGGACGATCTAGAGCCCTCCAAGCTTGATCCAACGGTTGATTTAGCTCTGATTGGGATGAAATCTTCAGATCTTGATCAGAGTGCTTGATCAACCCTAACCCTAGCTCGGATTGCTTCAGATGGTCCCAGATGGCTCAGATCTAGCCGCTTTTGAATCGGACGGCCCAGATTAATCGTAAGCTTGATAATTCAATCCGGTTCCACTTCCGACTCAAGTTTGACCCAGTATGCCCTAGGTCCATGAACCATTCATGCCTACAAAAAAATAGATCCAAAATTTAGTGGCCAATTAATCCAAATATGTGTAAATTTGCAATTAAGTCCAAAATAAGAGAAAGTTCTAAAACCTAGGGTAATTTCACAATTAAGCAATAAAAACATAGGTCAAACATGAATTTTAGCAACTCAAATAATCAATAAAATGGTACTTATCAATTAGCCAATCGATTAAGACGATCTTAATTGATTTCTAAATCAATTCAACACCTTTCTGTTCTCTTGCGTAATACTGTTGAAATCGATTGCTGTCCACCTTAATCTATTGACTAATCGATTAAGAGGAGGGTGAATCAATTAGCCAATCGATTCAGCCTGCTTCTGTTCTCACAACACAACTCTCCCAATCGATTCACTCTCCCCTTAATCAATTACCCAATTGATTACGGTCCTCCTTAATCAATTACCCAATCAAATAAGGTCCTCCTTAATTAATTATCCAATTGATTATGGTTCACATTAATTAATTACCCAATTGATTATGATCCTTCTTAATCGATTACACAATCGATTAAGGTCCTCCTTAATCAATTCACTAATCGATAAGAAGATTTCTATTCGCGAGATACCAATGCCAATCGATTGGCCCCAATCCCAACTTGTGTGCACAAGTCTAGGGCTATCTTGCCTAACCCTGGTCAACCGTGACCTATTAGGACTTCCTTACCAAGTATCCGACCAACCCTTTGACCGACTTGGATGTTTCCTTGCCTAGTTCCCAACTAGGTCTTTTCCCATGCTAGAGTGTGATCTCCCCGATCCACCTGGACATCACCTAGTCTCACTAAGACTTATTCCTTGCCAGCATATAATCTCTCCGATCCACCTAGACTTCATCTAGTCCCACTAGGTGTGCCTAGTCCCACTAGGACTTTTCCCGTGCCAACGTGTAATCTCGCCGATCTACCTGGACTTCACCTAATCCCACTAGGACTTTTTCCGTGTCAATGTACAATCTCGCCGATCCACCTAGACTTCACCAGTCAAGTCTCTAGTCAACCTTGACCCACTTCACTCACACAATGTTCAACCATTATTGTCAATCATCGAAACTCAAGCTCACCTGAGCCTAGTTAAACTAGATCAACGTAGACCTAACGAATATTGCACCAACAATCTCCCCCTTTTTGATGGTTGACAATATATTTGAGTAATACTAATCCATATTAGCCTTACACTTTCTTCCTCTTTGACACACATCAAAAACTCTCCTCGTGTGGTCAAGGATATTAATTAAAAGCCCCATACCTTTCATTTGACCCATACTCAACCATGCTCATCCTTAAGCCTGTATCCTAAGAAGATTCCCAATCTTCATCATTTCATAAACCAAAGAGAAATTAAAACACATGATTTTAAGGAAGACCTCCCCCTCAAAACATGCTCTAAACCTCTATCATTGCACCAACAATGATTTTGAGTTCCTAAACCATTAGAAAATCTCAACTTATGGTTATGAGATTTTGAAGTTCAAAACATGAATCAAAACCTCTTTGTGACCTATATTTTTCACCGAACTCATCTCCCTTTTCGATTTCATCATCAAATACACACATGTATTCCAAAGGGTTAGGAATTGTTAGATTACTCAAAATTAGGTTAATGGACTGAAATTAGTTAATTTTGTTGGTGAAAGATGCATCAGTGATGTCTTCCTCTAGTGTTTCAATGGTTAACAATATATTGAAGTTAGTGAAAATACACCAAAGGTTTAGTCTGGTTAATCAAGGGTTAAAACAAACAGGACCTTATGTTTGGTAGGGTAAACCCAGGTTTGATCAGGTTGACAAAGGGTTAACCAAACAGGATCTGATGTTTGGCAGAGTGAACTAGAACCCAGGCTTGGTTAGTTTGACCAAGGGAGTAAACCAAATTGGACTTGAGGTTTGGAGTTATATTTATATGAAAAATGGAGGAAGTCTAGTCAGGATCATGATGACTAGCAAAGGAGTGATTTTGATGAAAGAAATCCTAGTGAGTGAAGCCGGGTCCTAGCAAGGAAGCTAGGTTGGACTAAGTCTTGGTGAGTGAAGCTGGGTTCTAGCGAGTGAAGCTTGGGCACTAAATCCTGGTGAGTGAATCTGGGTCCTAGTGAGTGAAGCTAGGTTGGACTATGTCCTGGTGAGTGAAGCTGGGCACGAAGTCTTAGTCCAGGGGACTGAGTGAAGCTAGGTTGGACTAAGTCCTGGTCAGGGATCGGGCAATGAAGTCTTTGCCGAACGAGAGTTGTCGGACAGGAGTAGAGACGGGTAGAGGTCAGACGTCTCGAGATTTGAGTTCTCGGAGGCCGAGCAAAAGTCCAACCGGAGGCCCCGGTTGGCAAAAGATTTACTCAAGCGGGGATCGCGAACAGAAGTAGAGATGGGTCGTGGTTGAACATCTTGAGATTCGGGTTCTCGGAGGCTAAGCGAAAGTCCAACCGGAGGTTCTGGTTGGGAAACACAACTTCTCCAGTGTGGAGTAAGTGAGGACGCGTTCCCCGGGAAAAGGAACATTAGGTGTCATTTCAACCTAGGGTTTCGGGTGAAATCCAATGTCAGAACCATTCGTTAAGGCTATGAATATTTGTTTTGTTGTATGTTTTGTTGTCTTGCAGATACCTAGAGTTGGAGGCAAGATAGGAGAACGAAACATAAAGCAAACCTGCCTGGGAAGGTCATCTAGGGCGCCTGACTTGAATCAGGCACCCCAGTTGGGGTTGCTCACTCCCAGGCGCCTGGCAAGGCACCTGTGGCTTCCCAAGCACTTGGGAGGTCCCAGGTGCCTGGGATAGAAGGCTTATCCACACTGCGAGTTCGGTGCGACAGATAAAGTTTTGACCGCTACGTGGCAGGCGCCCAAGACATCACAGGCACCCTGGACACTACTATATAAAGGGGTTCGACCCCTGAATGCAAAACACCAATTTCCACATCAATCTAAGCATTCTCTGTAAAGAAAAAGCGCTCAAGTCGAAGCTTGACGACCAAGGAGGCTCCAGGAAGAAGCGTGGTGCACTTCGGACTTCCAAAGTTGGCCGAGTTGTTTTGGTTTGCTTTTTATTTACGTATTAATTTCTTTTATTCCTTGCTTGTAAACATAACTGTAAGACGGGTTTCTCCGTCTCTGGAAAGTCCGGAAAGGAAACCATTAGTGGACTCATGATTGAGTGCTTAGGCCTTGGACGTCCTAACTCTGGGGGGTTGGGAACCAAGTAAAACCCACGTATCAATTGTGGTTTGTCTTTCTTGTTTTATTATTTTTCACTGCGTACTAACTTGATAGAAAGAAGATTAACGGGAGTTTTCCGACGTACTTCCGAAGAATTTTTCAAGTCGATATTCACCCCCCTCTATTGACCGACACCGATCCTACAAGTGGTATTAGAGCCTGGAAGCCCTTCACCGGACTAACAGTCAACGAAGCAAAGATGCCAGGAACTGAGGGGGAGCAAAGGTGAATACAGGTATAATTTAAATTATGTCAATTTTCAAAAATCATATTATTTATTTTAAGTGCAGGGAGAGAGAACACTATAAAAACCAGTGTACTACTCGTAATATTCGAACACCACCGGCGACAACAGAGATACCAGCGCCAGGAGTCCGGAGGGACAAAAGTCATATAAGGTGTTTCAAATGTCAGAAGCAGGGGCATTTCAAGAACCAGTGTCTAGACTGGAAGATCAGCAGGATAACAAAGCGAAAGGAGGTTCGAAAAATTATTTTTCGTAATAATGATTTTCATATTCCTGCAAAATTACAAAATCTTTCTGGTAATTTAAAGAGTTCTGATTTTTCTATTAAATTAAATTATTTGCATGAAAAATTAGAATTACTGCATGATAATTTAATTAATTATGATTTAAATAATCTTAAAATGATAAATATTAATTTGGTAATTTCTTCAATTATTGCTGCAATATTAAAAATTAATTGTGAAGTTTTATCACATAAAGATAATTTTGATAATTTTGATAAAAACCTAATTAATATTTCTGAAGATAATGATGGAATTTTAATTGATAATAATTCAAATAATTTTGAAGATAATCTTGATAATTTTAAAAATAATTGTCAACCCTTAACTATTAATTCTAAGGGTATTAAAGATAATACTCTAACTAGTATTGGAGATAATAATCAATGCACCGTTGAATATAGAACTTTAATAAATAATCCTGAAAATTATTCTACCTACTACAAAGATGAAAAAGAATATAATTTTGAAGATAAAGAAGAATTTAGTAAAATTAAAGCTATGTTTAATAGGGCTTACAAGAAATCAAATAAAATAGAAGTATTAAACAAAATTGAAAACTTAAATTAAAAAGAAATACTAGATGAATTAGAAATTGTTGAATTAATGAAAATGAAGCAATTAAATATAAAATTCTTAACAACTTTAATAAGTTAATTTTAGCTTTAATTAATTCTTAACAATCTTAACTCTAATGAATTTGTAACAATTTCAACATTAATTAATTCATAATAATTTCAACATTAATTAATTCATAATAATTTAAACATTAATTAATACCTAATAATTTAAACCATAATTAATTTTGTTTAATAACTTAACCCTTAATTATTTTTTTTAATTTAATCCTTAAGTTTTTCTAATAATTTAAACCTTAATTAATTTTTTTAACCCATAATTAATCCTAATTAATTCTTAATAGTTTTAATCTTATTTAATTCTTAATAATTTTAATCTTAATTAATTCTAAATAATTAAACCATAATTAATCCTTAAATAATTAAACCTTAATTAATTCTTAATAAGTTAACGTTTAATTAATTTTAATAACCTAACCTTAATTAATTCTTAACCAATTATTACTTAAGAACTTAAAATCATAATTAATTCTTAAATCATAATTAACAATTCAATCCTTAATTCAACAATATTCACGAACTAAAATTCAATTAATTACCTTCAATTATGAAACTAAATAAAATTTAACCCAACTGAAACCTCCAACTAAATAATAACAAATATATCAAAGTGAGTTTACATATTCGCAGGTTCACACGATCTGTATCACATCGAAAATTTGATACTTTATTAGAAACTTAATTAAAATGTTTTAACTTGATCGATACACGCATATTGCCTTGATCATGCATCTGCTATTTTTTTATATCTGTCATGTCATCCATGCTTATTTTTCTGCATTATTTAGAATGGTTTGATAGGAAAAAGATTGGTTGATACTTGCCTAACTTAGTATCAGGGTGGGGCGAGATGATAGTACGTTAGGGAAACTTGGCCTAGCTAAGTGGAACTAGCCGAAGCTACCTTACCACATTCTAGACTAGTTAGACCAGAGTGTTTTCAAAGAGTAAATTAGAAGTATTCTTTCTTTAAAAGACTTTGTCTAAGGAAAGAGTTGATGATCGCCAAGACCTGGAAGCCGATTACTGAAAATCTACTTTTAATTTACAAATTGATTAAACTCGAATCTAACTCAAGGTCAAGCAATCTATAAATTAAATTGAGAAAAAATATTCAAGCATCTCACAAACACCCATAAAGCAACCGTGCTTGCTTGTATTACAACACTTACAATCGGTGAGATGTTAAGGACTAATTAATTGACAAATATTTTCAAAATGTTTTCAAAATCTTTAGGTTGTTCTTAAAAATCTATTTTCAAAATAGTTGATTAAACATAATAATATTTTTATGAATTTCATGTTTGATTGCTTACTTATAGATACATGCTTTTCAAAGATTTACATATTTTTTTCAAAAATTATTTGACCTACACACTTAGACACAAACCTTTTAAGACAACACTAAAGATCCTTAAGACACTTAGGTAGATGTCCTTGTAGTTAACAAGGGTAGCCAGAAGGTGTTAGGTTTAGGGGGAGTTTTTTTTTAAAATTATCTTTCAAAAATTCATATCTTTACAAAATGCTTTATGCTTCAAAATTATTATCAACTCTCAAAATACATTTTAAAAAATTATTATTTCAAAATGCATTTCGAAAAATATTTTTTTACTAATTATTATGTCATTTCAAAATATTTTTCGAAAATTACTTCTTTGCAAATTATCATACTATGTCCAAAAATATTTTTCAAAAATTATCTTAATTACTCTGATGATTTGGATAAGCTCTAAAGATATATAGGAAGATTTCTTAATGATCTACAAGAATTCCTAAGATTGTGTTAGATTTAGGGGGAGTCCAAGTCAAAGTAAATTACTATATTCCTGATTATCGCAAAATACTCCTTAATATTTTTTTCAAACTCTTTTTGTTTGAATCAAACCTTAAGACTCAAAGGAAGATCACTTATAGTCAACAAGGTTCCTAGGACTGTGTCAAGTTTGTAACACCCAATAATTTTCGAGAATTATTAGGAATTTTTCTGAATTTTATAGTATTTTTTTAGATTAAAATAAAAAGAAAAAAATAAGGGGTCGGGTAGGGTTTGATCCCGCGACCACAGGGCAAAGCAAGACCTTAAGTGAGTTGGGGTAACCAGCAAGGCAAGGGTATCAAGCACAGAAATGAATGAAGCGAATTAATGTTATAGTTGAGTAAGCCCTTTTCATGAGGAGGTGTTTCAACTTCCACTTAAGTTGCGATTAATCCCCTCTTTGGGTGATTAGGGTCGGCGCAAACGGGGAGCAAGAGGGGCTGCGAAAACTGGGAGAAAGCAAGGATTTTCTTCCTCCTCCTCCTCCTTCCTCTTGAGTAGAGAACCTAGGGTTCCTTCCCTAGGGCCAAGGAGTGAAGTTTCTTGCAAGGAAGAGAAAAGGAGTCCTACGCTAGGGTTTTCCATATACTTAGTGAGTTTTCTTCAAACAAAGGGTAAGTAAATCACTCACCTGCAATAGAAGTAGTTTCGTATGTAGTTTCTCGTTGTAGAACCATAATTTTGTGATCTAAGTGCATGCTTTAAGAATATTGTTTTATTGTGTGATTTATGTTTCTAAAGAATACATGTTTTTATCATAGAACTTGAATTTGAGTAGGTTTTGTATGTGTGACATAAGCATGATAAGACCAAGTTTTTGAAAAGTCCCAAAAATGAGTTTTGGATTAAGGGCACACAAGGTGCTCGATGAAAGTTCCAAGTAAGAAAGGTAAAGTTTTGTAGTGCAAAAAGTTATGCAAAAAGAAAGATAGCTTGATAAGTATAAGCTTTATGAGTAAGAAAGTATTTTACTTTTGTAAATTGACATGTACCGGGCAAAAGAGAGGCCCACAGAAAGTTAGAAAGAAGCTCTAATAGGGTACGGTGGCTAGCTACCCTGAAACCTATTAGGGATGCGCGCATTGGTACATTGATACCATGGTACAGTGTCAAGGCCTGAGAAAGTTGATTATTATTTTGAAGTATATGAGTATATGTAAGTGTTTCAATTTTCTTAGGTGCATGTTTTTGTTATGTATGTTAACTTGGTTATGTTACAAGCATGTTAAAGAGCAAGAGCAAAGAAGTTAATGTTTTAAAGTATGGAAATGTATATGTATCAAGTCTCAAAAGAAAGCATGAGCATGTTAAGTTTGCAAGTGTTATGATGCAAGTAAATGTTTTCAAGCATGATTGAGCATGATAAGTGTATGAAAGTTCCCATGTGCAAATATTTCCAAGTGCATGTATTTTGAAGCAAGCATTCTTTGAAATGAGCATGTTTATTATCGATAACATGGATTTGTGAGTTAGGATTTACTTACTAAGCAATTCGCTTATTAGTTGCATTTCCTTCTATTGCAGATAAAGGTAAAGAAAAAGCATAAGCTATGGAGGCGAACGGGACTTGCATTGATATTCAGTAGCGGCGGAACTGTGGAAGAGATCTTTGGGATAAGTCTTAGAGGCATTTTGATTATAGAAACTCATGGGTGATGTTTTGGATTGGTAGGATGTGATCACCTTATTTAAATTTTACATGGAGTCAAAGTTGGGTACAAAGTTAGTAGAGATTGCATGTGTTTTGATAAGTTTATTAAATTTCGTAGAAATCCTAATTTCAAGTTATTGGATTCGTTTTGAGTTGTTAAGATGCTTATAAAACTAGTATGGAGTTTAGATTTGGAGTTGTTTCATTGTATGCCTTGAAAGTATATGATTTGTGGATCTTTGGAAATGGTTTTCAGATCTGAAATGCAGGTTTTTCAGGCGTGCCAGTCGATTGGTTCAGAACCAATCGACTGCGATATCGAACAGAACCTTTTGTTCGATGCACCAGTCGACTGGCTATCAGTCGACTGGTACCATTAAAAGGAAAGTGTTGTAGGGTAGATGGTTAGTGCTTTAGTTTTGCAACTAAGAGGTCTAGGGGTTAAATCCTTGCAAAGCAAATAAAATGAAAGTTTTTTTTTAAAGAAAAAAAATCAGAGCAAGTTAAGGGAAGTCAAGTAGTTGTAACCTAAAGCTAAGAATAAGGTAAAGTTAAGGTTAAGTAAAAGCGACGCCCGCCTTAAGAAGGAAGAGAAGGCGGGTCGTCACAGAGTGGTATCAGAGCAAAGTTTCCACCCTTCCGCCACACTGACATCAAGCATCAATCCTGCCGCATGCCAAGTAAGAAGTTCATATGTTGTAGTTTTGTATGCTTTTCATTAATGACTGCTAGTATCAATAAGTGCATGATGATAAGGAAGTATGTTAGTATTATTATATGCTAATATGTGCATGGAGATAATGAAGTAAGTTAGTAAGAGATAATGAGCTTTTATTTTCTTTACACTATAGAGTAAGAGAATGGCAAGAGGACGTCCCAGAATTGTCCGAAATGAGGAGCAAGCTCCTAAAGGGTAAGAGGCAACCAAGTCAGTACCACCAACAAATCTTTTAGAGGTGGTGGCTCGGTTACAAAGGTAAGTAGTAGAATAGAAGCAAGTTATTGCCACCATGATGACTAACCAGTAGGCCGCTCCCATTACCCCGTGGGTGGAGAATGTAGTGGCACCAGTTGTGACCGACGATCCATCGGTTACATCTATAGTCCCGGCAAGGGGGGGTAAGGCAAGAAGCGTACCTCATCTAGTGGTAGAAACTGAAGCCAGAGAACTTCTCAGGCACAAGTGAACCATGAGATTCTCAAGCATGGTTCAAAACGTTGGAAAGCAAAGTAGAGCAACTGGACTGACCTGAGATAGAGAAGATAAAGTGCGCCTCCTTCTGCCTTATCGGAGATGTTAGATTGTGATGGGAGAGAGAGTCTAGGCCAAGAGAAATGTCAGCCAGATGACATGGGCCGACTTCGAGATCGAGTTCTTTGAAGAATACATTCATATGCGAGTAACCAACATGCGTTATGATGAATTCACGGAGTTCAGACCTGGAGAACTATCCGTGGATGAAGCAGTGAGGAAGTTCAACCGACTAGCTTGTCTGTGCCTAGAGCTAGTTGGCACTGAAAGAGAAAGAGTCAGGCTAATGATCAAGATGTTAAGGACTGAGATAGCTTTAAAGGTGGCCAGTGGTGTTAGTAGGCCGCAGACCTCGGAAGGACTGATAACAGTATAAAGGCCACCAGAAATGTTAAACGATGAAGTTCTTAACAACCTTACCTTCGGGAGAGGTCATGGCATCTACTCAGTGGCTACAAGCTGTATTAATTCAAATTTCCAACCGAGAGCTCTATAGTGATTTAGTAGTCCTTGAGATGAAGGATTTCGATCATTTTAGGGATGGATTTCTTGAGCAAGTATAGTGCCTCTAATGAATGCCGCAAAAGAAAAGTCAAGTTCACACCAGAAGCGGAACCTTCATTCGAGTTTATTGGAGACCCAAAGAGAAAGACAAAAAGGTTCTTATCTACCTTACAAGCTCAGAGAATGCTAGAGAAGGGGTGTTCTGGTTTTCTAGCTCATATAGTGGATGCAAGTCAAAGAGAAGGATTAAAGAAAGAGGAAGTGAGGGTAGTCTGTGATTATCCGGAGGTGTTTCCTGAAGAGTTACCAGGACTCCCTCCCAATCGAGAAATTGAATTTGAAATTGAGTTGGTTCCAGGAACCAACCCAATTTCAAAGGCACCTTATCGCATGGCATCAGCAGAACTGAAAGGGCTGCAAGAACAGTTACAAGAGCTGCTCGACAAGGGTTTCATCCGCCCTAGTCATTCACCCTGGGGAGCTCCTGTGTTGTTCGTCAAGAAGAAAGATGGATCCATGCGAATGTGCATAGATTATCGAGCCTTAAATAAGGTAACCATCAAGAACAGATATCCCTTGCCAAGGATAGATGATTTATTCGATCAGTTGAAGGGAGCCACGGTGTTCTCCAAAATAGATCTGCGATCAGGTTACCATCAACTCAAAGTGAAGGAGAGTGATGTGCCAAAGACTGCTTTCAATACAAGATATGGGCACTACGAGTTTGTGGTCATGCCCTTTGGAGTGACAAACGCCCCTGCGACGTTTATGGATCTAATGAATCGAGTGTTCAAGGATTTTCTTGACAAGTTCGTCATTGTCTTCATTGATGATATCCTAGTGTATTCAAAGACTCAGGAAGAACATGACGAACACCTGAAGATAGTGTTGCAGACCTTACATCAGAGGGAGCTATACGCCAAATTCTCAAAGTGTGAGTTTTGGCTTGACCAGGTGGCCTTTCTAGTCCACATCATTTCCAAAGAAGGCATTATGGTAGACCCAACCAAGATTGAAGCAGTTAGTAACTGGAGTCGACCAACGAATGCTAGTGAGATCAGAAGTTTTCTGGCTTTAGCAGGGTACTACAGAAGGTTTGTAGAGGACTTTTCAAAGATAACTTCTCCACTTACATCCCTTACCAGAAAGAATAAGAAGTATGAGTGGACTGAAGACTGTGAGCAGAGTTTTCTTGAGTTGAAGAAGAGACTGACAAGCGCTCCTATTCTTACAGTACCCGAAGGAGATAAGAGCTTTGATATATACAGTGATGCATCAAAGCTAGGACTTGGAGCCATACTTATGCAAGAAGGCAAAGTCATAGCTTATGCTTCCAGGCAACTCAAGGATTATGAAAAGAATTACCCCACTCATGATCTGGAGTTGGCAGCTGTAGTCTTTGCTCTAAAAATATGGAGACATTATCTGTATGGAGTGCAGTGCAAGATTTATACAGATCACTAGAGTCTGAAATATTTCTTCACTCAGAAAGACCTCAATATGAGACAGCGAAGGTGGCTTGAGTTAGTGAAGGATTATGACTGTGAGATCCTTTACCACCCTGGTAAGGCAAATAAAGTAGCAGATGCACTAAGTAGAAAGACTTGTGCCACCTTGATGTCCTTGTCAGCATTATCACCACCATTACAGAAGGAAATAGTAGATTATGGAGTTGAGATCATTTATGGGCAGTTAGCTCTATTGACACTAGAGTCAACCTTGCTTGAAGATATACAGAAAGAGCAAGCTGAGGATTCTGATATCCAAAGGATCAAGCAAGAGATACAAGAAGGAGAAAGTAAAGAGTTTAGAGTATTTGACAGTGAGATACTCTATTATGGTGACCGTTTATGTGTCCCTAATAGTGAAGAGCTGAGAAAGAAGATTCTTGAAGAAGCCCATAGAACTCCCTACTCAATGCATCCTGGTTCCACTAAGATGTACCAGGACTTGAAAAGAAGATTTTGGTGGTCTGGAATGAAAAGAGACATAGCCAAGTATGTCGACATCTGCCTGACATGTCAGAGAGTTAAAGCAGAACACCAGAGACCAGGAGGTATCCTACAACCCATTCAGATTCCAGAGTGGAAATGGGAAGACATAGCCATGGATTTCATAGTTGGTCTACCAAAGACAACTAATGGCTATGACGCTATTTGGGTAATAGTAGACAGATTGACCAAGTCTGCCCACTTCTTGGCAATCAAAGTGTCTTATTCGATTGAAAGATTAGCCCAGCTATATGTATAGGAAGTGATCCGACTACACGGAGTCCCGAAGACCATTATCTCTGATAGAGATGGTCGTTTCACTTCACACTTTTGGGAGTGCGTACAGATAGCTCTAGGCACCAAACTGAAGTTTAGCACAGCTTTCCATCCCCAGACTGATGGACAGACAGAGAGAGTGAATTAAATTCTAGAAGATATGCTCAGAGCTTGTGCATTAGATTTCAAAGGCAGTTGGTGCAAATATTTATGTTTAGCTGAGTTTGACTACAACAACAGTTACCAAGCCACTATTGGTATGGCACCCTATGAAGCTCTTTATGGTAGGAAGTGTAGATCTCCCCTCTGTTGGTATGAAGGTAGTGAGAAGAAAGAAATGGAGTCTCAGACTGACCTTATAGATGATACCATAGAAGCTATAAAGAGCATCCGCCAGAGAATAGAAGCTGCTCAGAGTAGGCAGAAGAGTTATGCCGATGTACGCCGTAGACCGTTAGAGTTTGAAGTTGGGGATACAGTTTTCCTCAAAGTAGCTCCTATGAAGGGTGTAATGAGATTCGGCAAGAAAGGCAAGCTAAGTCCTCGATACATATGACCCTACCTAGTGACGAAAAGAGTTGGCAAAGTAGCTTATGAGTTGG
Organism: Boesenbergia rotunda; assembly: GCA_024364735.1. Classification (NCBI taxonomy): domain Eukaryota; kingdom Viridiplantae; phylum Streptophyta; class Magnoliopsida; order Zingiberales; family Zingiberaceae; genus Boesenbergia; species Boesenbergia rotunda. The sequence continues at coordinate 288,897 of JAGFNQ010001810.1, read as the reverse complement.
AGCTACCTCCAGAGATGTCAGCAATACACAATGTGTTCCATGTCTCAATGCTAAAGAAGCATATACCAGATGCCAACCAAGTGATTGAGCCACAGATGATACAAGTTCAAGAAGATCTCAGTTATGAAAGTCGACCTATTCAGATAATAAATCGAGCAGATAAGAAGCTGAGGAACAATGTGGTACCACTAGTAAAAGTCTTATGGCTGAATCAGAAGTATGAAGAGGCAACATGGGAATCAGAAGATAGCATGAGGCAAAGGTATCCAGAGCTGTTCTAAGTTCGAGGACGAACTTTTTATAAGGTAGGGAGGATTGTAACACCCAATAATTTTCGAGAATTATTAGTAATTTTTCTGAATTTTATAGCATTTTTTCAGATTAAAATAAAAAGAAAAAAAAATAAAGGGTCAGGCGGGGTTTGATCCTGCGACCACAAGGCAAAGCAAGGCCTTAAGTGAGTTGGGGTAACCAGCAAGGCAAGGGTATCAAGCACAGAACTAGATGAAGCGAATTAATGTTATAGTTGAGTAAACCCTTTTCATGAGGAGGTGTTTCAACTTCCACTTAAGTTGCGATTAATCCCCTCTTTGGGTGATTAGGGTCGGCGCAAACAGGGAGCAAGAGGGGCTGCGAAAACTGGGAGAAAGCAAGGATTTTCTTCCTCCTCCTCCTCCTTCCTCTTGAGTAGAGAACCAAGGGTTCCTTCCCTAGGGCCAAGGAGTGAAGTTTCTTGCAAGGAAGAGAAAAGGAGTCCTACGCTAGGGTTTTCTATATACTTAGTGAGTTTTCTTCAAACAAAGGGTAAGTAAATCACTCACCTGCAATAGAAGTAGTTTCGTATGTAGTTTCTTGTTGTAGAACCATGATTTTGTGATCTAAGTGCATGCTTTAAGAATATTGTTTTATTGTGTGATTTATGTTTCTAAAGAATACATGTTTTTATCATAGAACTTGAATTTGAGTAGGTTTTGTATGTGAGACCTAAGCATGATAAGACCAAGTTCTTGAAAAGTCCCAAAAATGAGTTTTGGGTTAAGGGCACACAAGGTGCTCGATGAAAGTTCCAAGTAAGAAAGGTAAAGTTTTGTAGTGCAAAAAGTTATGCAAAAAGAAAGATAGCTTGATAAGTATAAGCTTTATGAGTAAGAAAGTATTTTACTTTTGTAAATTGACATGTACCGGGCAAAAGAGAGGCCCACAGAAAGTTAGAAAGAAGCTCTAATAGGGTGCGGTGGCTAGCTACCCTGAAACCTATTAGGGATGCGCGCATTGGTACATTGATACCATGGTACAGTGTCAAGGCCTGAGAAAGTTGATTATTATTTTGAAGTATATGAGTATATGTAAGTGTTTCAATATTCTTATGTGCATGTTTTTGTTATGTATGTTAACATGGTTATGTTACAAGCATGTTAAAGAGCAAGAGCAAAGAAGTTAATGTTTTAAAGTATGGAAATGTATATGTATCAAGTCTCAAAAGAAAGCATGAGCATGTTAAGTTTGCAAGTGTTTGATGCAAGTAAATGTTTTCAAGCATGATGAGCATGATAAGTGTATGAAAGTTCCCATGTGCAAATATTTCCAAGTGCATGTATTTTGAAGCAAGCATTCTTTGAAATGAGCATGTTTATTATCGATAACATGGATTTGTGAGTTAGGATTTACTTACTAAGCAATTCGCTTATTAGTTGCATTTCCTTCTATTGCAGATAAAGGTAAAAAAAAGCATAAGCTATGGAGGCGAACGACTTGCATTGATGTTCAGTGGCGGCGAAACCGTGGAAGAGATCTTTGGGATAAGTCTTAGAGGCATTTTGATTATAGAAACTCATGGTTGATGTTTTGGATTGGTAGGATGTAATCACCTTATTTAAATTTTACATGGAGTAAAAGTTGGGTACAAAGTTAGTAGAGATTGCATGTGTTTTGATAAGTTTATTAAATTTCGTAGAAATCCTAATTTCAAGTTATTGGATTCGTTTTGAGTTGTTAAGATGCTTATAAAACTAGTATGGAGTTAGATTTGGAGTTGTTTCATTGTATGCCTTGAAAGTATATGATTTGTGGATCTTTGGAAATGGTTTTCAGATCTGAAATGTAGGTTTTTCAGGCGTGCCAGTCAACTGGTTCAGAACCAGTCGACTGCGATATCGAACAGAACCTTCTGTTCGATGCACCAGTCGACTGACTATCTATCAGTCGACTGGTACAATTAAAACGAAAGTGTTGTAGGGTAGATGGTTAGTGTTTTAGTTTTGCAACTAAGAGGTCTAGGGGTCAAATCCTTGCAAAGCAAATAAAATGAAAGTTTTTTTGAAAAAAGAATAAAAAAATTCAAAGCAAGTTAAGGGATGTCAAGTAGTTGTAACCTAAGGCTAAGAATAAGGTAAAGTTATGATTAAGTAAAAGTGACGTCCGCTTTAAGGGAGAGAAGTTAAGGTGGGTCATCACAAAGTTTAGGGGGAGGTCAAATTAAAAGAACTATTAAAATTTTTAAAATTTTTATGTTTTAATACACTATCTTTTCAAAATCATTTGAAAACATAATATTCTATTTTCAAAACTCATGTTGAAAATCTTTTTAGCTTTTATATACGTTTGAAAATACTATATTCCGAAAATCTTTTAACATTCAGAATATTCAAGAAAATAGTTTTTACTTGAATTTGGAAAAATTTCCAAGACACTTAGGAAAATTTTCCTTGTAGTTAACAATGTTTCCTAGGATTAAGTCAAACTGGAAAATAAACCAAATCAAGAAAAGTTATTATTTTTTAAAATTAAATACATTGATGGAAAATCCCTAAGACACACAAGAATTTTCTCGTGCTCAACTAGTTTCCGAGGATTGTGTTAGACATAGGGAAATTCAATCATTTTGGTACAATAATTTTAAAAAGTACTTAGTTGTTTTTAATATTTATCTAAACGTGTACTTAATTTTTTTTTAACTGAAAGGGGAAAGAGTTTTTTGAAAATCATTTTCTTAAAATCTTAAGCATTTTTCAAAATTGGGAGAAAGGCATATGTTATATTCGTTTCAAAAATTTTCATTGTTGGTGCAAGTTTTTTCCGTAATTTTTTGATGTGTGACAAAGGGGGAGAGAGGAGCTTAAGTTAGATTTTTTTCGATTTCTCCCAAGGATTAAACCTAGATTTAACCCTTAGACCTAACCTATATTAAGATATTGTCAAACATCAAAAAGGGGGAGATTGTTGGTGCAAGATGCATCAGTGATGTCTTCCTCTAGTGTTTCGATGTTTAACAATATACTGAAGTTAGTGAAAATACACCAAAGGTTTAGCCTGGTTGATCAAGGGTTAAAATAAACATGACCATATGCTTGGTAGGGTAAACCCAGGTTTGATGAGGTTGACAAAGGGTTAGCCAAACAGGATATGATGTTTGAAAGAGTGAACCAGAACCCAGGGTTGGTCAGTTTGACCAATGGAGTAAACCAAACCGGACTTGAGGTTTGGAGTTATATTTATCTGTAAAATGGAGGAAGTCTAGTCAGGATCATGATGACTAGCAAAGGAGTGATTTTGATGAAAGAAATCTTGGTGAGTGAAGCCGAATCCTAGCAAGGGAAGCTAGGTTGGACTAAGTCCTGGTGAGTGAAGCTAGGCACTAAATCCTGGTGAGTAAAGCTGGGTCCTAGCGAGTGAAGCTAGGTTGGACTAAGTCCTGGTGAGTGAAGCTGAGCACGAAGTCTTAGTCCGGGAGACTGAGCACTAAGTCCTGGTCAGGGATCAAGCAACGGAGTCTTTGCCGAGCAAGAGTTGTCGACAGAAGTAGAGACGGGTCGAGGTCGGGCGTCTCGAAATCTAAGTTCTCGGAGGCCGAGCAAAAGTCCAACCGGAGGTCCCGGTTGGAAAAAGCTTAGTCGAGCAGGGATCGCTAACAGAAGTAGAGATGGGTCGAGGTCGGACATATCGAGATTCGGGTTCTCGGAGGCTAAGTGAAAGTCCAACCGGAGGTTCCGGTTGGCAAACGCAACTTCTCCAGTGTGGAGTAGGTGAGACGCGTTCCCCGGGAAAGGAAACAATAGTCGTCGGTTCGACCTAGGGTTTCGGGTGTAATCCTAAGTTAGAACCATTTGTTAAGGCTAAGAATATTTATTTTGTTGTGTGTTTTGTTGTCTTGCAGGTACCTGGAGTTGGAGGCAAGATAGGAGAACGAAACACAAAGCAAAGCTACATGGGCAGGTCATCCAAGGCGCCTGACTTGAATCAGGCGCCCCAGTTGGGGCAGCTCACTCCCAGGTGCCTGGCAAGCCAGGCGCCTGTGGGTTCCCAGGAGCCTGGGAAAGAAGGCTTATCCATGCTGCGAGTTCGGTGCGACAGACACCCTGGACACTACTATATAAAGGGGTTCGACCCCTCAATGCAAAACACCATTTCCACATCAATCTAAGTATTCTCTGCAAAGAAAAAGTGCTCAAATCTATGCTCTACGTCCAAGGAGGCTCCAGGAAGAAGCGTGCGACACTTCGGACTTCCAGAGTTGGCTGAGTTGTTTTGGTTTACTTTTTATTTACGTATGAATTTCTTTTATTCCTTGCTTGTAAACATAACTGTAAGACGGGTTTCTTCGTCTTCGGAAAGTCTGGAAAGGAGACCATTAGTGGACTCACGATTGAGTGCTTAAGCCTTGGACGTACTGACCCTAGGAGTTGGGAACCAAGTAAAACCTGTGTGTCAATTGTGGTTTGTCTTTCTTGTTTTATTATTTTCCGCTGCGTACTAACCTGATAGAAAGACGATTAACAGGAGTTTTCTGACGTACTTCCGAAGAATTTTTCAAGTCAATATTCACCCCCCTCTATCCACCGGCACCGATCCTACAAATTTCAATCATCTCAATCGATTGGTGTTGGGTCTCAATCGATTAAATCATGCCTTAATCGATCAACTAATCGATTACGGCTACCCTTAATCGATTAATGGATTGATTACACAAGCTTCTGTTCTCAGGGAAAGTCTTCACCAATCGAATCGATTGATGCATGTCCTAATCAGTGTTCTGAAAATCGGACCGGACCAGCCGGTCAGACCGGTTAAACTGGGAACTGACCATATTTCCGATCCAAGTTGACTCTAAAAACCGGCAACTCAAGAACCGGATGTGAACCGTTCTGAACCAGCTGAGAACCGGTGAACCAGGCAAATCGAAAAAATCGGTCAAACCGGCTTGGTTTATTTTATTTCTCATTTTTTGATTTTTTTTCTCCCCTTTGTAGTTTTGCTTTCTTATTGAAAATGAAAATTGAAAAATAAAATGTCAAACACCTAGTTTGCTTTCACCTAAAGTCCCAAACGAACAAACATGTTGTTTGCTTGCAAGAGAGTCACCGCCACTAACCTCTCGCGACGTCGCCTTGCCTCTACCAGCCTCGCATGCGCCGCCCTGCCTCCGCTAGCCTCGCCTCGCCGCCGCTAGCCTCGCCTCAACGCCGCTAGCCTTGCCCCGTCTCCAGCCTCGTTGCGTCGTCTTGTTGGCATATGAAGACAACAATATATGACATATTTGGAAGTGTAATTTTGCATGTGCTTTACTAGTATCCCCTATTTAAGTGTTTATGGGTGAACAAATGTTATTGTAATATAGTTTTAACTTCTAATAAGATTCTTCAATTCGTATACAGATTTCTTGAATCCAATGATTTTAAACTTGAAATTTTCTTTAAAACTAATCTTTTTTTTCAATAATACCGTACTGAGTTGCTGACAAAAACATATCACATACTCAACCTCGTTGATCTAATCTTGAAGAAAATAGTTGGATAAGTTGTTAATTTCATATATATAAATGCATGCTTTATTATATACCGTTGGACCCCCGGTTAAACCGGTTAAACCTCTGAACCTCTGAACCCTTGCTCCGACCGGTTCAATGTCCAGTCCGATTCTCAGAACCTTGGTCCTAATTGATCACCTGATCGATTGTGAGTTTCTGATTTCTGAAAATAATTTTAGACCAAATTTCAAAAACTCCTAAATAATTCTATAAAATTCTAAAAATTATAAAATTTTATATAGGCATTATTTATGACATATACTATTTTGAAAAAAATAATTTTCTATGAAAATATAACTTATTTTCAAAAATTTGATACAAAATTGGAAACCTTGAAACCCTTCAATGTTTCACTCCAATTTGTATCCAATTCATCAATGGTGAATGCTATCAAAAGCAAGGTTCTGAGAACCGGACCGGACATTGAACCGGTCGGAGCAAGGGTTCAGAGGTTCAGAGGTTCAACCGGGGGTCCAACCGGTATATAATAAAGCATGCATTTATATATATGAAATTAACAACTTATCCAACTATTTTCTTCAAGATTAGATCAACTAGGTTGAGTATGTGATATGTTTTTGTCAGCAACTCAGTACGGTATTATTGAAAAAAAGATTAGTTTTAAAGAAAAATTCAAGTTTAAAATCATTGGATTCAAGAAATCTGTAGACGAATTGAAGAATCTTATTAGAAGATAAACTATATTACAATAACATTTGTTCACCCATAAACACATAAACAGGGGATACTAGTAAAGCACATGCAAAATTACACTTCTAAATATGTCATATATTGCTGTCTTCATATGCCAGCACAACGACGCAACGAGGCTGGAGACGGGGCAAGGCTAGCGGCGGCGAGGCAAGGCTAGCGGAGGCAGGGCGGCACGCGCGAGGCTGGTAGAGGCAAGGCGACGCCGCGAGAGGTTAGCGGCGGTGACTCTCTTGCAAGCAAACAACATGTTTGTTCGTTTGGGACTTTGGGTGAAAGCAAACTAGGTGTTTGACATTTTATTTTTTAATTTTCATTTTCAATAAGAAAGAAAACTACAAAAGGGAGAAAAAGAATAAAAAAATGAGAAATAAAATAAACCAAGCCGGTTTGACCGGTTTGCCCGGTTCACCGGTTCTCAGCTGGTTCAGAATGGTTCGCATCCGATTCTTGAGTAGCCAGTTTTCAGAGTCATCTCGGATCAGAAATCTGGCTGGTTCCCAGTTTAACCGGTCCGGTCCGATTTTCAGAACAGTGATCAAAAGATACTCATCACCAAGGATTTTCAAAATGGTTTTGATATTATTTTTCAAAAATAAATTCCAACCATATTCTTTGGGCTAAATGCACATGACTTGTGTATTAGTTTTCCCAATGATTGGAGTTCACTTAAAATCTTATTTTGGATGAAATTAAAACTCAAATAGATGCACTTTATCAACACCTTGAGTTTTATTCATCAATCTAACTTCTCACTTATATCTAGTGTGTCTCAAAACACATAGAAGTCACCTTATAGTCTTTGTGAGATGTAAAAATCATGCTCTCTCTAACTAATAGTTCATGCATTTCTACCTAGACATTATAAGTTTGATCATCTACCTAGGATGTCAATTAATGTCAATGCCCTTAAGTTTAATAAAATGAAATAATGCATGATAATGAACATGACATCCATCATATGGAAATTTTCAAAAGAAAAATTTATTATAATTAAATGATGCATGTATAACATGACATATTATATTTTCATAATAGAATATGAAGGATGAATTATGATGTCATGGAATGTTATTGAGCATACAAATCATGGCATATTAGCATAAAAAAAATACCTAGATTTTCTATCTAAGTATCAATCACTCATCGCTAAGTCGTTGATAATCCTAATTATTTCCCTAATTTTTCAAGATAGTGCCAACACTTCCAACTTCGCATATCTTTGGATTCCATCCTAGTAGTGTCAACTTTATCAAGTTCAATCTTCCAAAAATATAGTTTGACACAATTTACTCCTCAAGAGTAAGCAACCAACTTCTTTATTTTCAAGGATAACAACTCCTTGAAAATGTCCCAAAGTGTCAACTACATCAAGGTTGGGTTAACTACCCTTCTATTTGAGTTGACACTCCCTAGACCCATCTAGGGTGTGGCGAGCACACTCTTTGGAACCCAAAACCCATTGGTGCTCCTTGGGTATCTAGCTATTCACTAGGGACGACTTCCCTTGATACCTTCCTAATGACTCTCCGAGGCTTCTCCGAAACCTTAGTCACTCTAGTCAAGTCTTAGTTAATTCTAGGGATGACATTCCTTGTGACCTTGACTTGACTCCTAGACCTAGGTTTAGTTCCATATCTATATGGAACTCTATGATAAGATGACTCATCGTCCTTGGCTATAGGTTTGTACCTCAAACCTTTCTTGCCCCCAGAGGGTCCTTGTTTTCCTAAACCTATGTTTTGCACTTTTGATCCCTTGAATAGACTTTCTATTCTTTTAAGAGATTTTTCTAATTTATTAAGTTTTGACCTCAAAACTTAATTCTCAATCATTATTCCTCAGGGTTCGATTTTTTACCATTTCCTTAGAAATATTTCTTCATGGCCTTGGATTTTGTGGATCTACCATTGGATGAATTAAAATGATTCATATCCTTAGGTATGGTAGTCCTAGCATGAAAGGCTCTATGGTTCTCCTTAGGCTTTTCATGCCTTTTATTTTCATGATAAATATCATTAAAATGATAAAAATTATTTCTAGCATATACATTATCACGATTTAAATAAGTAGCATTACCTAATGGTACCTTAGTTATGTTCTTGGAGGCTCTCTCTAGATTTGAGCTCCTCCTCTTGGCTTTAGTTGGATACTTCCCCTTTGGACATTAGTTTCAATAATATCCTCGTTGATTGCATAAGAAGCACACAATGTGCTTTTTGTCCTTTCGTATCACGGGGTCGACCTCCCTTGGATTTTCCTACCTCTAGGGTGCCACTTGCACCTTCCTCATGACCAATTTGGGGCACTTGCTCTTATAGTACCCTTTTTGCCTACACTCAAAGCAAATAATATGATCATTATTTTTTCAAATTGAAATTTATATACCTTTGCTTGTAGAGGTAGCACTTGACTCTTCTTCTTCTTTATTGACCTCGGATGATGATGTTGAAGCTTTTCTTTGATCCGATGTTAATGGCAAATTTTGCTCCCCCTCAATCCTTGAAGTGGAGGCTTCTTGAATTTCATCCTCGGATGTTGAGCATTTCTCAACTTCCGAATCTCCTTGGTCCGATGAATCTCCCTCTTCTGATATGTCTTGACTTGGCAAAGTGGAGGGATCTTCATGAAACTTTGTTAATTTGCTCCAAAGCTCTTTAGCATGTTGATAATCTCCAATTTGGCTCAAGATTGTGCTTGACAATAAATTAACCAAAATTTTGGTTACCTTATCGTTGGCCTTACACCTCTTGACTTGCTCTTGATTCCATTTGGTCTTCTTGAGGAGCTTTCCTTCGGAGCTTGTTGAACCTTTAAAACACTCCATTAGAGCAAACTATTGCTCTATCTCCATCATGAAGAAATTTTCAATCTTAGTTTTCCAAAGATTGAAATCTACTTTGTATGGTTGAGGTACCCGAGTGTCGTAGCCAAACTCTATTTTTTAATTTAACCCTCTTGATGATGACTTCTTGAAATTAGGGGTTCTTCAAAATTCATTCTTCTTCCTCTAGCTGTTGATCTCTTGGTGATGAGTTCAAAGAAGAGTGACCTTGCTCTGATACCAATTGCTAAGACTGGTAGGCGAGCTGAAGGGGGGTGATTATCTCCGAATTACTTGTTTAGATTTGTCACTGTGAAAGACTCTAAGCAATGCTAACACTCAAGGATTTATTTGATATCGACTTACTTGAGGTGACTAATCCAAGGATCCGCTCTCCCTCACTCTCTCAAGCACTAAGAAAGACTCCTTTTTGGAGGCGGAGAAGCCTCGTACAAGCTCTCAAGAAGATACAACAAGAATACAAGCAAATATAAAAGAAAGCTTACAAGATTTACAACAATGAGCTTTCTTTGCTTTTCTTGCTTTCTTCTAGCTTGAAATCACCTCTTGATCCTTGGAAATGTAGCAACACTATGGTCTAAGGCATCACATGAAATGACGATGAATGAGGAGAAGAGAGTGTGAAGAATGCCGAAGAACTTCACTTCAATCCTGCATGCAATCCCTATATACCGGCGACCTAGGGTTCCCATAATTGATCACCCAATCGATTAGCACGTCAGAATTAGCCGTTCAATGGCTATTTTTTGAAGCTTAATCGATTAGCCAATCAATTAAGACGATCTTAATCAATTGCTGAATCGACTAAGACAATCTTAATTGATTGCTGAATCGACTAAGACGATCTTAATCGATTGCTGAATTGATTTAGCACCTTCTGTGCTCTCGTGCAATACTGCCGTAATCGATTGCTTAATCGATTACTGTCCACCTTAATTGATTGACTAATCGATTAAGAGGAGACTGAATTGGTTGGTCAATCGATTCAGCCTACTTCTATTCTCACAACACAACTCTCCCAATCGATTACCTGATCAATTCACTCTCTCCTTAATCAATTATCCAATTGATTACGGTCTGCCTTAATAAATTACCCAATTAATTACAGTTCTCCTTAATCAATTACCCTCCTTAATCAATTACCAAATTAATTATGATCCGCCTTAATTAATTACCCAATTGATTACGGTCCTCCTTATTAAATTACGCAATCGATTAAGGTCCTCCTTAATCAATTACTCAATCGATTAAGAAGATTTCTGTTCGCGAGATACCAATGCCTATCGATTACCCAATCGATTGGCCTCAATCCCAATTTGTTTGCACAAGTCTAGGGTTCTCTTGCCAAATCATGGTCAACCGTGACATGTTAGGACTTTCTTACAAAGTATCAGACCAACCCTTTGACCATCTTGTACTTTCCCTTGCCTAGTTCCCAACTAGATATTTTCTTGTGCCAGAGTGCGATCTCCTCGGTCCACCAGGACTTCACCTAGTCCTACTAAGACTTTTTCATTGCTAGCATGCGATCTCTCCGATCCACCTAAACTTCACCTAGTCCCAATAGGTGTGCCTAGTCCCACTAGGTGTGCCTAGTCTCATTAGGACCTTTCTCGTGCCAGCGTGCAATCTTCCCGATCCACCTGGACTTCACCTAGTCTCACTAAGTGTGCCTAGTCCCACTAGAAATTTTTCTGTGTCAACATGCAATCTTCCCGATCCACCTGGACTTCACCTAGTCTCACTAAGTGTGCCTAGTCCCACTAGGAATTTTTTTGTGCCAACGTGAAATCTCCTCGATCCACCTAGACTTCACTAGTCAAGTCTCCAGTCAACCTTGACCCACATGACTCATACAATGATGAACCATCATCGTCAAACATCGAAACTCAAGCTCACCCGAGCCTAGTCAAACTAGGTCAACCATGACCTAACGAAGATTGCACCAACATGGGGTCCTGCACCTATCTAGTCTAAGCAAGATTTTCTATATTATGTTATTCTCATTGATCATTTTCGTAAATACTCTTGGATTTATCCTATTAATAGAAAATCATATTTATTTAACAGATTCTGTCATTTTGAAAAATAAGTTAAACGATATTTTAATCGTAAAATACTCTCTCTTCATTCTGACTGGGGAGGTGAGTATCAGGCTTCTCATCGTCATCTTTGATAGGATGTATATTAAAAGCCAAGCTTTTGTATGAACATCTATTTTGGAATAAGAATCATATGGTCATTGTTTGCATTTTATATTTGATATATATGTTATTGTCCTTTACTTTACATTGTAAAAAAATGATTAACGAGATTTTTCCAACCTCGGGCGACTGGCCTGACCTCACGGAAGTTTCCCACCGGCCACCAGGGTAAATAGGGAAGCACTCGCGGTGGGCGGTCTAGAAGCCCACCGTCCCAGGGTTCGCGCCCCATTTGGAGGAAAAATTCCTGCAAAACATGGTGTGTGGTGCCACACAGAAGATAACATGTTATCTTCTTTACTTTACATTGTAGATAACATGGTGTATGGTGCCATACAGAAGATCATGTTATCAGTCCCTTGTGAAGTATAAGTAGTAACTCACAACCGAGATGGATATGGACAAACCATTGGAATGGTTGTAGTGTAATTTAGTATTAGTCTATCTTGACTATAGAATTACACTAGTACACTTTGTGTGTATTGAGCAGGACCGATTAGAGGTTATTCAATTTATCTGACTATATAATCAAATCAGACCTCAGATATTATAATGTACATTCTTTTAATCCCGATAGAATAACGAGCACATGTACTTAATATCTATTTCTTTAATTTACCAAAGGGCGAGATTTATTTGTTAAATCAATAGGCTCGGTAAATTGGGAAATAATATTATTTACATGGTGTGTAGTTGATTATAGAAGGAAACCGTGTCCTAATGCGTTAGAATGATGATGTCCCCTTGAGGAGCTCATAAAGTTCATCATGTAAATCCTGCAGATAGACTTGGTCCGACATAATGATAAGGTTGAGTGGTACTACTCATGGAGTTAGATATTAATTAATTAAATTGACAGTAATTTAAATAATTAATGGTCATGCGAGATCTTAAATACGGGGAGATTATGTACACATAATATGATGGAGCCCATATTAATTATGGGATTGGTGCGATAGTTCAATGATAACCCATTAGTGGAGCGGGTTATTATTAATGGGTAGGGTTTAAGATCCATTAGGAGACCAAAACCAACTCCGCCGCATGGTCCCTATTATAGCCTATATATACCTCATGAGTCATGAAACCAAGAGCCATAACAATTAACCTAAGCCTTTGGTTCTCTCCTCTTATCCTCTCTCTCCTAGGGTTGGGCGGCGCCGGATAGAAGAAGCAAGGAGGTGGCGGCAAGGAGCAAGGGAAGGGAGAAGATCTTCTCTTCCTCTCTTCTCCTCTTAGCTCTCTTCCTTTCTCTTCTTTGGCGTGTGGCAACAAGGAGGCTTGGAGGTGTTTTGGAGCCGCAAGCAAAAAGAGTGGACAAAGGAGTGGTCAGCTAAGGTTAGTGAAGAAGAGAGTTCCTTCTCTTCTACTTCTTCTTCTTCTTCCTCCCTTCTCTCCTTAGGGCCGGCGCAAGGAAGGAGATACTTCTCTTTTGGTGGCCGATGCAAGTAAGGAGGAAGGAGGTCATCTTCTTTTGGTGGTTGGCGCAAGCAAGGAGAAGGAAGAAGGAGGCTTTGGTGGCTTCGTTTCTTGGAAGACCGTCGCCCACACGACGTCCAAGAAGAGGATAGGAATACGATAGAAGATCGAGAGGTAAACAAGAGGTATAAATCTCGTTTTCTTGTTCTAGTTTATTGTTTTTTTATTTTGCCATGGACCTCGAAATCAAACACAAAAACTAGCAATCCATATTCGTCATCTATTCTGCGGCTAATCGATAAAGGAGTTAGAATTGCTTGAACAACAAGTTTGTTCAAGCGATCACTCAAATCGAATAGCACGATGATGAAAAGGTCGTTCGGAAAGTTTCTTTCCATCTGGATTAGTTTCTAATTAATATAAAATTTTAATCCGGGGACATGGGAGAGAATCACATCCGAATGGGAAACCAACAATCTTTTCACTTGTGGGATTATTCATCGAGTTTCTTACCCTCACACTCCAAAACAAAATGGCTCTGCTGAGATAAAACATAGATATATAGTTAAAACTTCCTTAGCTTTTCTTCATCATGCATCGGTTCTATGTAAATTTTGAAATGAAACTATTTGTGTTAATGCAGTCTGGCCCTGATTGTTGTTTTGGTTTTGACACCGATTTTAGTTTAGGTGGATGATGTTTGATTATGATTAAGTCCTGATCGGGGATCAGGCATGGTATGGAAAATCCTAGTCTGGAGGGCTAGGTGTTGGAAAATCCTAATCTGGAGGGTTAGGTGTTGAAAATCCTAGCATGGAGGGCTAGGTGTATGAAAAGTCCTAATTTGGAAGAGGTGGGTAAAAAGTCCTATCTTGGAGGGCTAGGTGAAAAGTCCTAACTTGGAGGGTTAGGTGCAAATTCCCATCTTGGAGGATTAGGTGAAAAAGTCCTGGCTTGGAGGGTCAGGTGCCTAGCTTGGAGGGCTAGGTTGGATGATGTTCTAACTCGGAAGGGTTGGGTGAAAAGTCCTAGCTTGGAGGGCTAGGTGAAAAGTTCTAGCTTGGAGGGCTACGTGAAAAGTCCTAACTTGGAGGGTTAGGTGCAAATTCCCAACTTAGAGAGTTAGATGGAAAAATCCTTAGCTTGGAGGGCTAAGGTGGATGAAACCCTAGCTTGGAGGGCTGGGTCTGACTCCCTGGATCGGTCTGGTGACCGATCAGGGACATTGGCACGCTACTCCTTCGTGGATCGGTCTGGTGACCGATCCAGCGATGTCTGATCGGACTGATGACCGATCAGGGAGCGCACAGTGAGGTTGGGAACCTACTGTGTGGCTCCTGATCGGTCCGGTGACCGATTAGGGAGCAGGCTGCTTCCTTGCTGCCTTGCTCCTGATCGGTCTGGTGACCGATCAGGGAGCGGATAGTGAGTGAGTTCCCTTGCGGATCAGACCCTGGATCGGTCCGGTGACCGATCAGGGACTTAGGATATGATTAAAAAATCACTGTTCATCTGTCCTGATAGGTCTGAGTGACCGATCAAGCTTCACTCTGATTGGTCTGGTGACCGATCAGGCTTCACTCTAATCGGTCGTGTGACTGATCAGGCGTGTATAGCCGCGAGAGCTGGGAATCCCAGCGAAGCAGTGGATCGGTCTGGTGACCGACCCACAAGCCCTGGATCGGTCTGGTGACCGATCACTTTAATTCAAATTGCACTGTCAGACGTGGTCAAAGCGTCTGATCGTATCCGATTTGCTGCTGTTTGCTTCTGATATTTGATTTACTGTGTGATTTACTGCTCTAACAGTCTGATTAAGCTGCAGGTGACAGGGGAGGATTCAAACACTCAAGGATAAGTCAATGGAGGCTTTCCTTGGAGCAGGTTTGTCCGTTTTTCCATCTCAGGTTGCAACGGCCGAGCTGCATACTGGAGCTGAGACTGGAGCTTGGCTGAGGGAAGCTCAGGGAGTCCAGGGATAGCTCAGTGGTAGCTGGCGTTGGCAGATGAGCAGCTGGGAGCTGTAGGGATGTTGTCATCTGATGCTTGGTGGAGAAACAAAAAGGAGAAGAAGACTTCGGCTGAAGCAGAGAAGCGTTCGACAGTTTTTCTGTGTTGAGCTTGCTGAAGTTCTTGCTGCGCCTTGTGTTTCTCCACAACTTGCTTGCTGTTTTCCTGAAGTCTTCATCATTTTGAGCAAGCAACCGCAATCGAGAAGCAACCAACTCTTACGTGAGTGCTGGGAGGAAAGAACAAGGGGCTTGGAGTCCAATAGTGAGAAGACACGAAGGAGGGAGTCCTTGCGTGAGATCGTCGCTGGGTGGAGCTCAGGATAAGCTCACTGTGTTCTTGTCCTTGCTAGGTACTGAGTAAGAGTTTTTCTCTGTGTTTCATTAAGCTTAAATCTATATCCTTGTTTGAAACGCTGTGGAGAGATTTCTCCACTGAGAAGGAGGTTGCGTTACATCCGGTGAACACTGGGGCTTGATCTGCCGACGATCAAGGGATCGCCCACCTTAAGGGCACGCCAAGGAGTAGGGGCAAGTTATCCCCGAACCTTGTAAACTCTCTTGTTAGTGACTTTGGTAGTTGTTCTTGCTTGCTTTCATTTCTGTTTTGTTTTCTGCACTGCTTCCATTCTTTTGCTTCTTCCACTGTGCTACTGATAAGTTGAGTGCAGAAACCTCACAAGTGTTTAAAGTCAAAGAGATTGGCTATATTCACCCCCTCTCTAGCCATCCGTTTCCAACAATTTGTACTACAGTATATCTCGTAAATCGATTTCCTACCACATTGTTCAATTATAAGTGTCCTTTGGAAAAACATTATAATCAAACTCCTTGTGGAATCGTTGTAATCAATAGAGGGGGGGGGGTGAATAGCGATTACGTAAAATTTTCGGAATAATCAGAAACACAACGGAAGAATAAAATCACAATACTAACGTGTTTTCTTTTTACTTGGTTAAGAGTCTTTAATGGCTCCTACTCCAAGGCCCACGGTCCTTAACCGTTCTCTTTGGGTAATTCTATAAGTTGAATAATAGTTACAAATATATAATTCAAAGTATAGAATTGAAACAACTAAATTGTACCGACGACACTATAATGGCTGCAGAGCGTCTTGGGCGGCATGTCATCGATCTTGATCATTTGCGGCGTGGAAAAACTTGTGTACGGAAGAAGTCTAAAGAGCATTGGCATGCTTAAGTTGCAAGGGAGCTTTTTTGCGTTGAATGGAATTGATGTTGGAATGCAAAGGGTGAAGCCCCTTATATATACAATTCTCGGGCGCCTGTGGCTTATGGGGCACCTACCACGTGTAGCGAATCGGGCGCGTGTTTATCCGCAGACTCGGCCAAACACCTATCCTCTGGTCTTGGGCGCCTGGGATACCTGGGGCGCTTGATGGCTCATGGGCGCTTGAGATGCTGATGTGGCAACCTTGCCATCTCAACCTCTCCCCCGCTGAGAAATGCCATCTGTGGCGCCTGATACCTATCTGGCGCCTGGCTTCTCGAGTGCCTGAGCCCTCTCAGGCGCCTGGGATGCAACCGTAAACACCTTTCACTCCTGCAACCAGGGTTAGTCCAAGAACAGTACAAAAATGAATAATAAGCATATGAATCACAGCCGGAGCTATCTTGGTTCTGACTTTGAATTTCAAAATGAAACCCTAGGTCGAACCGACGCCTACTGCTCCCTCTTCCAGGGAACACGTCCTCACCTACTCCTCTCAGGAGAAGTTACCTTTTGCCAACCGACTTCTCCGGTTGTACTTTTGCTCGACCTCCGAGACTGCCGGATCTCGAGATTCCCATACATCGACCCACCTCTACTTTTGTCCGTAATCCTCACTCGGCTAAGACTCCTGCCCAATCTTCCGGATCAGGACTTCATTGCCCAGTCCACGACCAGGACTTCTTGCCCAACCCTCGGGCAGGTCTTCTTGCCTAGTCCTCGACTAGGACTTCTTGCTCAACCCTACAGGTCAAGACTTTGTGCCTAGGTGAACTAGAACTTTCCTGCACACTTGGTAAATGCATTAGATAACATTACAAACTTAACTTTGAACCCTTTGCTATTATCAAACCAGGTTCGATCTGGTGCTTCCGGCACCAACACTCCTAAATACACCTTTCTTTGAATCTTTGGTTGCGTATGTTATCCATGGTTACATCCCTACTCTAAACACAAACTTGACTTTCATTCATTAATATGTATCTTCCTTAGTTATAGTAATATATATCATGGGTATTGTTGCTTACATATATCAACTGGATGATATATACATCACGACATGTTACTTTTGATGAATCTCTATTCCCATTTTCGCCAGTCTCTTCAATCTCTCCTCTGGATATAGGTGGTACTTTCTTGATATCACCAACATTATCGGAAGAGATGACATCCTAGGTTCTGCTCCGGAGCTCCCTAATAACTCTCCTATACCATCAGAATCACCTCAAGTTTCTGCTCCAATTTTAGAAGTCTCACCAGTCGATGATAATATGCTTTCTAGCTATGGATTCTCAGATAATACAAGTTCGGCAATAAACTCACCATGCCAGCTCACTTCCTCATCACCATCAACAAATGATTCAGATGATAATGCTCCTCATCGCATGCTTCCCTTAGATGACATATATGCACGATGCCCACCAATGGCTACTTTATATCCTCTTTCTCGAGCAACAGTGGTCTCTTCAAATTCGATTAAACCAACTTATTTTACATAGGCAAACAAGGATCCGAATTGGCATAGTGCAATGACTACAGAATTTGATGCACTTCTTCGCAATAGAACATGGAGCCTAGTTCCACGCACTCCATCCATGAATGTTATGGACTCTAAATGGATATTCCTTCTTAACTATCAAGCTGATGGTTCTCTTGAACAGTATAAAGTTCTACTTGTAGCCAAAGGATTTAGTTAAAAATCAAGTATTGACTTCAATGATACCTTTAGCCTAGTCATCAAAATTACATCTGTTAGATAATTGTTATCAATATCTATTAGTTCTAATTGGTCTATCCGATAATTAGATGTTTCTATTGCATTTCTTCATGGTATTCTTGAGGAAACGGTATTTATGGAGCAACCACCTGAGTTTATTCATCCATAATTTCCATCTCATGTTTACCACCTTAAGAAATCTTTGTATGGTATTCAGCAAGCTCCTCGTGCATGGTTTCATCGATTATCTAAATGGTTACAGACTCAAGGATTTTCTGGATCAAAAACTGACTCGTCTCTATTTTATAGATATAATGATGGGTCTATGATATTTTTCTTATTTATGTGGATGACATTCTATTAACTGACAATGTTCAAAAGGACATCACAAATCTATTAAGCCTTCTCAATTAAAATTTCCTATTCAATATTTAGGAAATGCTCATTTTTTTCTAGGTATTGAACTTATTCCACGTGATAAAAGTTATATCCTCTCTCAGAGCAAATATGACGGTGATTGAAGGTCGGCAAGAGGGGGGTGAATTGCCCCCGAAAATAAAAACATAAATCTTTTGTTTATCATTAAACAAAGATGATAGTTAGATCAAACAAAAATAAATAACATAAAAAATATCATGAAAGTTATATCCATGTACATTGCTTTATGGACCTCTCGGCAAGTTAGTGGGCATCAAGGAGCAAGCTGTGTTCTAATGGATAGGAGCTATTTGGGGCTCCTACGAGCAAATTTCTTGGTGCTAAAACATGTAGTTTTATTATGTAATGTGCAGATTTCTCGCGTCTCATTGTATGATGTTTTGCCCATGTATTGAGGCCTTTTTTGTGTGGTATTTTGATTGGGTTGTAGGGCTGATATGTGACCTGTTTTGTGTGGTATATTTGTGTGGTGTTGGGATGTTAGCGTGGGGTCTAGCCTAATGTTTGGGCTGAGGTATGGAGTCTCGATGTAGTGCGATGTGTGGTATTTCGATGTACTGTACTCATGATATGTGGATTGAGACTTTTACCTCATGAAACATTTTTATACAATGTACCCATTTCAAAAAAGATAACATAAAAAATTGAGCAAATTGTAAAGAAAGAGGTAATCGGATTTTACTTGGTTTGCAACTAGGGAGGTTGCTAATCCAAGGCAGAATGTGGCTCGATTCTCTTAAATAAAACACCATCGAGCGAAAAAGCCTCTTACACGTGGAAAGCTCATAAAAAGAAAGAAAAACTTCTTAGAACTCGTTTGCTAATGCTTGAATTGAATGAGTGAATTGAAACTAAGCTCCAGGGGTCTATTTATAGCCTCGGTCAGACTTATCCATTTGCTGATGTAACACTTATAGGGCGCCTGACATGTGGCCTGATAGTTATCGAAAGAGCAATGTTTGGAAACGGCTAAAAACAACCTCTCGGGGCGCATGTATGCACAAGGGCGCCCGAGAGCTCGGGCGCCTGTATTCTAATGGGTGCCCGAGAGTAGGTTTTGTTAGCAACCGCTGACCACTCTCCAATGTGACTTCCGTTCTTCTTGGGTGATTTCTGACTAACTGGAGTTAGGCTCAACAAACTCGACTTCGGCCTTTCGCCCCTTGAGCATCCATCCTCCCATCTTCTCGTCCCTCAGACGCCACCGCACGCGTCCTTCTCGCTCCACCGGTGTACTCTTCTGCAGAGCTCCACGTCCCTCGGATGCACCGAGCCTATTAGCTCCTTTTCTGTGTCATCCTTCTCGACCGTTGCGTCTTCCGCTCGACTTTCTACGCTCCTATATTCTTGTAGACTGAGACACAGGATTAAAAATACCAGGACCTAACTTGACTAGGTTGACCACATCAAAATCAACTTTAGGTACTTACAATCTCACCCTTTTTGATGTGCTCAACCCGAGTTAAGTTAGGGTAAACAAGCAAAAAATATGAATCAATATATAACATTGTAAGCAAAAAAAATTGAAATTTAGAGCCTACTAGTATTTGCCTTTTGTAATCATCCAATGAACATAATAGGTTTTTGCCTCTTGGTATTTCTTTTGATTAATGTTCATTAATCTCAATGAATACCAAAGTAACTTGGTTTTCTTTTAGCTTTTAACCTTCAATTCATCCAATGAATACTATATCTCTTGGTCTTCCTCCCTAATAATTATTCATTAACCTTTTAATGAACATTAACCCTTCTTAAGTGGTTGGGTCTAATCCAAATGAGTTTAACTCGGATTAGACTCCATCTCATAGTCCTATTGGATTCATTTAAGTCTCTCTCATTTAATATAATTTCATATTAAATTCATCACATTTTAGTCTCTCATAATATTAGCAATGTATCTAAACCATATTAGATACATAAGCAATGAGCGGCATCTAACAATGCATCATTGCCTCACAAGGGATGAGAATGTTAAGATCCGACCTAACCTTTCCGTGTCTATTATCATGTATGACATTGTTCTTCTATCCTTGATATATAGATTAATCAATGAGGCATAGACCATGTCATCCTCTTATTAATGTTTGTGTTTCCTGATCCCCAAGTAGACTCACTTAACCAAATGAGCTCAATATCTTATATTGACTCATTTTAGCATGGTGATACATTTTAGTAGTCCTACTCAATCGAGGGGCCCATAGATATCACTGTTAGTGCCAGAAGCACCAAATCGAACCTAGTTTTGATAATGAAAAATGGTTTAAAGTTAAGTATGTTTTGTGATCTATCGTATTTGATTAAGTGTGAAGAAAAGTCCTAGTTTACCTAGGTACAAAGTCTTGACCTGCAGGGTTGAGCACCAAGACCTGGCTGAGGGTTGGGCATCGGAGACCTGACCGACGATTGGGCATGAAGACCTGGTCGAGGACTGGACACCGAAGACATGATCTGGAAGATCGGGCAGAAGACTTTGCTTAGTGAGGATAACAGACAGAAGTAGGAATGGGTCGAGGAACAGACATCTTGTAACGACCTGTAAAATTTTCTCAATATTTTTCTTTAAAATATTGACCATGCCTAGATAGATTCTCGAGGAACATAGGGATACTAGTATGAACCTTAGCGTGATTATCCATGATTCTCCATATAGATTAAGAAGCTAAGTAATAATGGGTCTTACATGGGCCTTGGCAAAAATAATTATAAAAGTAATAAAAAAAATGCATGCACCAAGAATTGAACCTTAGACCTAGTGTATCACCATGCATGTACTAACCAATTCACCTAGCAAGGGAGTGCTAGTAGAAAAGGAAAAGGATTGTTGTTAAGACTAAAAGGAAGTGAAGAGTCACCATGTGAGGAGGCACCATGGCTTTTCATTTGCCCCCCTCCACTTAGTATAAGAAGGGTGGATGAGAGGTGAAAGGACTTAAGTTATTTTCTTTTCCACCAAGGCTTTTCTTCTTCTCTTCTTCCTTCTCCTTCCTCCTTCTAGCCGAAACCCACAAGGGGTTTCTCCTTTGGAAAAGCTTCACAAGAAGGCTTCTTCTTCAAGATCTAAGGGCTTCCTACAAGGCTACAAGGGCTAGGGGTGGACTAAGGTCAAGGAGGTTTTCTTTTGCTTCTCTATTCAAGGTTATAACCAAGATAAACCAAGGTAAGACTCCCTCACCTATGGTATACTAGCTTCCAAGTTGTCTTCATGATATAAGATTTTGTTTGGACTCAATGTTGAGAAAACTATGGTTAGGGCTTTCAAAGGTTTCGGCCAAAGCATGTTGTAGGTTTGGGATGACATCAAAACCCCTCATTTATGCTCCCTAATGTTTTCTTATGATTAATAAAGGATGAATTATGATTGGTGGAATTTTTGTAGCACCCAAGAGGCCCTTGAAGTTTCGGCCACCTCCTTAGTTTTAGGGATTAAGATTAGATCTCATCTTCCAAGCATGTTACTATGAACCCCTATGGTATAATGAATGTAAATCATAAGTTTTATGAGCTTTTCATGGACCTAATTCCCTTCTAGGGTTTCGGCCAAGGCATGATTTAGGGAAAGGACTTAGGGGTTAGATCCAATCAAGGGTCCTAATGGCTTCTCATGGTATTGTATGTATTGTGTTGGAGGTTGATTTTGACCTATATGAATTTTCCATGGACTAGTAGGCCCTTAGGGTTTCGGCCAAGACTCAATCTAGGGCTAAGAAATTAGGGTTAGCTCCAACTATGGGTTCTAATGGTTTCCCTATGGCATTGTAGGTAATGTATGGGTTCTTCTTCACTTATGGTATCTCACATGTTATTTGAATAATAGGGTATCCCTTCTTCCAACTTTCAGCCAAGCACTTTAACTAGGGTTTGGGATGAGTTAGGGTTTCAAGAATACTTGTTTATGGCTTTTTGTGATGTATATATATGTTCAAACATGTGGTATGAATGTTATGTTACTTAAAACCCTAACCTTATGTACTATACTTCATGATTTTTGTATGCTTATGTTAGATACCATGTTTTAGGAGGTTCCATGCATGAATGTTTTAAGCCTTATACCATGAACGCAAGTGTTGTGAAGTAGGCCTTATCTTTGTGAAGAAGAACGCATGATTAAGTTAAATGCCTATGATAGCTATATGGTTAAGTTGGCCTATGCATGTTCTATGTTGAATATCATGGACCTAGGTAGTATGTGTCATGTTCATATGAATCCTACCCATGCACACGCTTATGATAGATACAATGGTTATGTATGCTAAGTGACATGTACCTTGTAAGAAATGCATGCTTACCTTATGTACCATGATCATGCAAGCTTTATGAACTAAGATGATGTTTATGCTTTAAGGCATAATTATGTATGTATGTCATGTCCTATGAATGAAAATGATGAATGAAGATAAGATTCATGCCTTCGAGGCATAATGATGATGTTATGCATTAAGTATGAATGATGAAATGTTAAGTATGCTTTATACCATGCCCATGTAATAGGATCCTGTTTATGTCTTTAATTATGTCATGTACATTCTATGAATGAAAGAAGCATGTGAAACTATTTTACTTTATGAATGGGCTTGTACCGGACCTAAGTAAGGTCCACGGTTCTGGACTACCGATGAAGCTGTCCATGGTTCTGGACTACCAATGAAGCTGTCCACAGTTCTGGACTACCGATGAAGCTGTCCACGGTTCTGGGACTACCGTAGCTGTCCTTACTCTAGTAGGTCGAGATTAGCTACCTCGTATTTACTTAGGGATGCGCACATATGATGTATGTATGTGGTACAAGCCAAGGCCCCCATGATGTGATGATTATATTTAAGTATTTATAAGTATGATTTCCAAATAAGCATCCAAATGTTATATGCATTTGACTCACGCATCCATTCATGTTATGCATCCATGTGAATAAATGTTTATTATGTTTATGTTTTATGATTAAGAACCATGTTCATTATGTTTATGTTTTATGATTAAGAACCATGACATGTCGAATGTTTATTATGTTTATGTTTTATGTTAAAGATCATGTCATGTTAAATGTTTATATGCTTATGTTTTATGTTAAGAATATGCTTATGATTTATGTTAAGAATCATGCCATGTTAAATGTTTATATGCTTATGTTTTATGTTAAGAATATGCTTATGTTTTATGTTAAAGATCATGTCATGTTAAATGTTCCTATGCTTATATTTTATGTGACGTATGGTTTTTTAGTGAGTAGGAAAGGGTCTTACTAAGTCTATGTGCTTATAGTCTTATATCCTTATACCGCAGATCAAGCAAGAGGTTATTAAGGGAAGCAGCAGGAGGGGCAAGAGCGTGTGTGGTGCAGTGACATGGCAAAGGAAAGAGAAAAAGGATTCTCATATTTATACTTGTTGCATGCCTTGTGTTTTGAAACGCCTTCCTAGGTTCTATGCTATACTTATGATAGTTATGCCTAAAGAATAACGTACTACTTATGATGCTTATGGATGAGTTATGGAATGTTTATATCATGATGCTACGTATGATGTTAATATGCTAAGTTACAATGTCATCATGTTCATGAATGATAGTTAAGGCATATATACATGATTCAAGTATTAGTTGCATGGTTAAACGCATATGCATAAAATTTTAAATTATTCCGCTGCATTAAGATGTTCATATTCGTATATGTATGTTAGCGTAACGCCGTCTCTCGCCACACCGTAAGGTGTGGAAAAAGGCGGGCGTTACACATCTCGAGATCTGAGAGCTTTGGAGGCCAAACAAAAGTCATACAGGAGGTGTTGGTTGGCAAAAGGTAACTTCTCCAGAGTGGAGTAGGTGAGGGCGCGTTCCTTGGAAGAGGGAAAGTATGCATCGGTCCGTCCTAGGATTTCATTTGAAATCCAAAGTCGGGATTAGACAACTCGGGCTGTCGTACATGCATATATTTCATATATTATTTATTGCATTTGGACTAACCTGTTTTACAACCCAAGAAGTTGAACCAGCAACCTTAAGGGCGCCCCAGAGGACCTAGGCGCCTGAGTATACAACCACCTGAGAGGTCTCGGGCGCCCCAGGTGGTTTTTCACAGTTTTGGCGAAGTTGAGTTGGTGGCTACAAATTGGACGCGTCACATCAGCACTCAGGTGCCTCTGAGCACTCATGCACCTGAGAGAGGATAAAGTTTGGCCGAGTCAGCAGATGATGATGCGGCCGAAGCGACGACGTGGAGACGCCCCTATGCGTACTCGAGAGGCCGAGTGGCAACAGAAAAGGGGTTTCTCCCCCTCAGCCTGGGACATCAATTGAAATAAATTACAATCACTGCAATCAAGTTTTCAATCTTCTATGCTTAAGTTCGCAATGCCAAAACAGTTAAAGATCGACGACACGCTGCTTCGACGACGAATTGCCCTTGCTCTTCTTTAAACAAGAGTTGTCGGTATAGATTTACATTTTTATTTGTTCTTAAACTTACATATTCTATATCCCATTTTGTGTATTATAGAATTGCCCAACAAAAACGGTCAAGGACTATGAGTCTTGGAGTAGAAGTCGTCATAGACTCCAAACCAAGTAAAAACAAAGCTATTAGCATTGTTTGACTTGAGTTCTTTTTCCACTGCGTTTACTTACGTTTTAAATCTGTGAAATTTCATATCGATATTCACCCCCTCTATCGATCACATTGATCTCATAACTGGTATCATAGTGGGTTGCTCAATTTCAGTGAAACCACCAGTTGAGCTATTATTCGAATTTTTCGTTATTTTTCAATCAGAAAAGATATTCTTGCCTTTTTTTGATTATTTTTTGTTTTCTCTTTTCAATTGCAATTTTTTCGTTTCTCAAAGTTAGTGCAACACCACTCGGGTTTTTCTTATATATAGTTTTATATAGCCCTACTAATCCAAGATAAAGTCTAGGAACAAGTTTTTTGTTTCTGCCTTTTTCAGGATTCTCTATGGCCCAACAAGAAAAATACAACACCGCCCACCCTCCTCTCTTCTCGGGGGAGGATTTCAGTTACTGGAAGAGTCGCATGGAAGTCCACCTGAAAACTTAAGTGGAAATGTAGATTATCATTCAAGCCACCCTAGAAATGCCAAAAAATGCACAAGGCAAATTTCTGGGATACACTGAGTGGGATGCTTCCTTAAAGAAGAAGATAGAAGCTGATGCCAAGGCAACACAGTCCCTCCAGTGTGGCCTCACAAAGGAGGAGCTCAACCGCGTCGACCCCTTGAACAGTGCGAAGGAGTGTTGGTGCAAAAAGCATCAAACATGAACAGTCAACCTCTAGTATTTTGATGTTTGATAATATACCAAGGTCTAGTCAAAGTGATCAAGAGTTAAGTCAAACAGTACTTGATGTTTGGTAGGGTAAACCCATGTTTGTTTAGTTTGACCAAAGGCTAGCCAAATAGGACCTGATATTAGGCAGAGTTATTAATACCTAGGGTTGGTCAGTTTGACCAAGGGTTAGCCAACCAGGACATGATGTTTGGCAGAGTGATCAAACCTAAGTCTAATATGTTTGATAATATACCAAGGATTGGTCGGTTAGAGCAAGGGTGAGCCAAACAGGATCTGATGTCTGGCAGAGAACCTAGGGTTGGTTAGTTTGACCAAGGGCTAAGCCAAATAAGACTTGATATTTGGTTGAGTGACTAAAAACATATCTGGTCGGTAAGACTAAGGACTAAGTCAAACAGGACCTGATATTTGGTAGAGAGAAGTCTAGTCAGATTAAAATGACTAGCAAAAAAGTCCTTATTGAGGCATGAAGACCTGGTGAGTGAAGCTGGGCGTGAAGTCCTAGTTCGGGGAATTGGGCACTGAAGCAACCCAATGATATAGGTGTCACGAATGTGGGTCTCAAATTTAGATATTTGTAAAGCTGGAAACCCTTTTTGCTAACAAGGATAAAAATGTAGTAAGGGGCCACAGGTCGTATTTTTCCTAGGGCTAGTTAAGGATGTTTGATTCAAGCTCGAGTTTATGTGTCGTCAAATATTTTTGGGTTTCAAATAAGATTTGGGTTTGGTTTCAATTAGAAATGAAAACGCAATGAAAAGAAAAGAAAACTTAACTATGGAACTTAAGCTAAGTAATTTCAACTAAGGAACTCAGCCAATAGGGAACTTAATCAACCAATGCAAATTTGCAAAATTTGGAAATCAAACTGATATCAAATCAAACCTAATTTTGATTGATACTAATGCAGAGATTTGTTTCAGGAATCACCAATCAATACAAACCAAATGCTAAGCAATCTATGAACAGCTGATGCAAAGGCAGTGCCGAACTCCACTTGATACCAAATGCAAGCAACTAAAAACTAATATGGAGAAATGGAGACTGACATTCAGTAACTAACTGGATGTAAAACAAACTAATTTCAAGCACCATAGCACAATGAAAGTTGCATTTAACTTGGTACCAATTAATGCCAAAGCTTCTCTTGATACAAAGTGAAGAATTGAAACAAACTTGATACCAAGAGGAGGAGAAAAAAAACCTATGTGCCGAAAAGAAAACTGATACTAAGTGCCAAAGCTGTAACTGACAATTTAGAAAGGTCACTAAGCAACTCAGCTTGGAAAACAAAGCTATCAGTGAAGAAATTTGCAGGACTGAATCAAGAAAGTCAGACCAAAAACTGCTCAATTCAGACACAAACCGAAAGCAAAAATGAATGTGCAGGAAATGCAGAAACTGTGTGTAGAAGTTCAGCAAACAAATTGGACGCAAAACAAACAAACAAGCTGAAATTGATGCACCAATCTAAAGATCAGAAAAGGTTCAGAAGAGCTATGTTTAATTGACACAAATTTTAGAAATGATGAACTGAAACATGCTGAAATAAAACTGATATGCAAGCTGAGACCAAATGCAAAAGTTGATATAAAGTGCTATGTAAATGGAACAAGCTACAATGGAAATTCAGAAGAAGAACTAAAACTCGCTTGATACAAAATTCAGGAACTAAAGCAAAGAACTGACATGTAGGAAAAGAATTGATACGCAGCAACATAAACTGAAACGCAGGAACTTTAAACTGATACTAAGCAAACTGAGATTAAATGCAGAAATAAACTGAATTGCCTAGCAACCTTAGATCAAGTGCAATGTTCACTAAACAAGCATCTATCTAATACAAATGCAAAAATGGAAAGCTAATAACGGGCAAGAAACAAAACAAAAATCAGAACGAAATACCTAAAGTTCAAGTACTGATCTTTAAAATCTCGTCCAAAAGAAACCTTAGTAAAACGTGAAATTGTTCATGATCAATTCAAACTACTCAAATCTAAAAAATCAATCTTCGATCTTGTGTAGGATTGCGATGATGTTGATGATCAGAAACTCAGAAACTCCTAGCTAGATGATGAAACCAAAAAATCAAGTAAAAGAATGAAAATCACTCAGTCTGGGGGCAGATTGGTAGTTTATATAGGTCTTAGGAAATGAAGCGGGCCCGAGATTCACTAACTCCATCCAACGGCTAGATCTCTTTAGATTTAAATCAAACTTTCCAGATCTTGATCAAGGGTCAGGATCTGCCTCTCAGTAGCTCAGATCTTCCAGATTTATAATGGATGGCTCAGATTAACCTGATCTTTGAATGGACGGTCTAGATTTTCCTGAGCTTGATCCAACGGCTAGATGAACTCTGATTTGGATGAAATCTTCAGATCTTGATCCAAGTGCTTGATTAGCCTTAACCCTAGCTCGGATTACATCAAAAGTTCTCAAATGGCTTAGATCTAACTATTTTTGAATCGGACGACCCATATTAGTTGATGCTTGATTACTCGATCCGGGTCCACTTCTGACTCAAGTTTGACCCAGCATGACCTAGGTCCATAATCCTTCCAAGCCTACAAAAGTAGATCAACAATTTAGTGGCAAAATAATTCAAATGTATCAAGATTTACAATAAAGTCCAAATTAGAATTAATTCATAGAACCTAAGGATAATTCAAGATTAAGCAGGTAAAATATGGGTCAAACATGGATTTTAGAACCTGAAATGATCAACAAAATAGTACTTATCAACTCCCCCACACTTAAGCTTGAGCGTCTCGCGAAAACTACTAAATATGTATCCCTTTGATTCTTTCCAAACATAGTTAGAAGCAATTGAACAGAAATTACCTAAGGTTGTCAATTCTAAAATATCTAAGCTCTATGGATTAGTATCTTGTCCTTAAAACAACAACTTAGCATTTTCATCCTTCATGATTCATTGAGATGAATTTAACTCACTAAGCCTTTCAAGAGAAATTTTGGTGTCTCTCTTTTTGAGTTCTATGTTCATGATGAAAGTGGAGCTCACTCAAACACACATGCTTTTTGCACTACCATAGGCTTGCTTGTTATCGACTCTCCACCATTATTCATGATTCGGATCCACATCTATAAAAGTTTATTCAAACAAATTAAAGACATATGAAATGGTAAGAATGAAGTGAAAGCCAAGAAAATAGAAAAATTGATGAAGTGGGAGACTTGGATGATCAAAAATATTTCCAATGCACTTTGCCCTCTTTGTAGTCCTCTATTGAAGTCAAAAATGTGGTGGAGTAAGAACTTTGCAGTGCCCTTGATTCGGATGAAGAAATCCTCATTGGTTTCATTGTGTCATTTGCTTTTGCGTGCCGCTTTATTTTTTTTATTTTTATTTTTGCTTCTTCTTCTTTTCTTATGATCAACTGCCATCAGCTAATTCTTGTTCAGTTGGAGACTTGCTGACCAGAACTTGTATCCAAAACTTGGCACATGGATTTCTTTCCAACTCCTTCCTTTTAGTTCCCAAAATTTCAGCTTCCTTTGTCTCTGTTTTTTATTCTTCTTCATAACTAAATTTTTCAGCTCTTTTCTCTATTCTGTTTATAGGCTGTCAAATTCATCCACTTGTGCCAGATTCAATTCTCCAAGATCTCTAAAATCTTCAGGTATCAAAACTCTTCTTTCCCTCAATGTTCACTTGATCACTCAACTTGACCTCACTGTTTTTCTTTTTAACCACGACACTGCACTGCTGATCTCATTCAGTAGTTGAAATCTGCTCCCAAGAGGTTGAGTTCAATTGAAAACCATTCTGCAAGTTCTGTTTAAAGTCAGCAAGGCATTGCTGATTTAGGAAGCATGAATTCAATTGGAAGTTGGTACTAAACTGCCTTACTAGCATTCCAACTGGTTTTTTTTTCTTGAGCTCGAATGCAAAAATTGACAACAGCTCTTCAACAGATTTTTCAGCACTTTGCAGCTTCACACGCATAAGGTTTCATTTGAGCTTAAGACTTGGCACGGTTTGCTTCCAACTCTTTTTCTTTCAACTCCCAAAATTCAATTTTTTTTTCTTCTTCATAGTTGAATTTTTCAGCTTCCTTTTCTTTTTTTTTTCCTTCTCTTCTTCACATTCAATAAGTTGCAAGAGATATCCATTGCAATCTAGTGATACTGAATTAATATGCTCTTCTTGGAATTCCATTTCTTGATACTCTACTTGACCTCTTCCTTTCCACCTTGGCAAAGAATTTCTGCATTGGTTTCCACTTTGGTACAGATTTTCTGCATTGGTTTCAGATCTGTCCAGCTGCAATTCAGCTTTTCGCAGGATGTTTCTGATTTCTATAGCAAAGAACAGATACAGTCCAAAACATTCTGACCAAAACATGCTACCCAGAAATTTTTCTTTCTTTGCACCGATTTTTCATTTGCGTGCCACTTGGACTTTGGCACAGATTTGTTTCTTCTTCAACCGAATTCAACTTGGCACAGAATTTCTTGGATCTTCAAATTATAATCAAGAATCTAGCTGCTTCAATTGTTTCCCTCCTTAACCACTACTTCCCACTTATTCTTGATACCAAACTCAACTCAACTTGCTTGAAATGCATCTTTGATACAAAATAATTTCAAAACACTAGCCTCCTCCCCCACACTTAATCTTTTGTCTGTCTTGGGCAAAGTAGCATTAAGAAACATCCCAAACAAACAAGTCCATGGAGAAGTATGGTTAAGTGTAGAAAATATAGGAAGGAAAATAGAATAGATTATGTACCAACTATGAATATTGCCAAAAATTGATATGGAAAAGAGAAACAAATTGATTAGCCTCTATAAATGGGATCCAATCATAGAAATATGACCTTGAAAGAACCTAAGCAAGTTCTAGAGTACAATCACATATGTGTGTCACAAAAATAAGGTTAATTCTCACTAGGTACAAATAATTCATCTCAAGTCATCACTTTAGAATCCATAGCTAAGTAGTACTCAAGCATCCAAGAATTCATCCATTAGCTCAAACCTTAAATTTTAACAACCAAATTTAATTTATTTTCAAGAAACTCTAAAATGCTATGGAGACAACTTAGAGGGATACATTTATTCCTACTCATTAAGAAAAAATGCCAAAAGAAATAACATGGTATTTACAATGTCTATTTATTCATTTTATTTTGCCTAAGAATTTATTATCAACTACTCACTTCAAAAAGAAACATTTACTTCTAAAAACATGAAAATGATATATACAATGAAATGTAGGTGCAAGAAAAGTAAACTCCCTTAAGTTGGGTAGATAGCGTCTTTGATGTCCAAACCATCCACCTTTAGCTCCTTTAATTCTTCAAAATACTTTTTGAGCCGGTGGCCATTGACTTTCCAAACAAAACCGTTAGATTCATTTTTAATTTCAACAACTCCATAGGGAAAAACGTTAGTTACAATAAATAGACCATCCCACCTTGACCTTAACTTACCTCTTATCAATTTGAGCCTTGATTTGTACAATAATACCTTGTCACCAATTTGGAAGTCTTTCTTCAAGATGTGCTTGTCATGGAAATTTTTGGTCTTTTCCTTGTAGATTCTTGAATTTTCAAATGCTTCTAGCCTAATCTCTTCAAGCTCTTGAAGTTGAAGTTTTCTTTCTTCTCCCACCTTGGTAGCATCAAAATTTCAAGTCTTCACTGCCCAATATGCTTTGTGCTCTATTTCCACGGGAAGATGACAAGCTTTACCATAGACCAAACGGTAGGGGGACATGCCAATCGGAGTCTTGAATGTCGTTCTATAGGCTCAAAGTGCATCATCTAGCTTTTGCTCCAATCTTGTCTATTAGGCCCAACAGTCTTTTCCAAAATTGATTTGATCTCTCTGATAGAAATTTCAGCCTGTCCATTTGTTTGGGGATGGTAGGAAGTAGAAACCTTATGTACAACCCCATATTTACTATGCAAGGCCTTCATGTGTTTATTGCAAAAGTGAGATCCTTTGTCACTTATTATTGCCCTTGGAATTCCAAACCAGCAGAAAATGTGTGACCTAACAAAACTAACAACATCAAAAGCATCGTCAGTCTTGGAGGGAATGACCTCCACCCATTTAGAAACATAATCTACAGCAAGTAAAATGTACAAATAACCACAAGATGTAGGAAAAGGTCCCATAAAATATATTCACGAAACATCAAATATCTCACAGAAAAGTATAGTATTTTGGGGCATCTCATTTCTCGTGTTGGGACCGGGTACATGTTGACATGAATACGGGATCGTAATTTTAAAATTAATTACGTGCAGCGAAAGATTTAGCATAAATAATTTCTCAGATTATTTAACCACACATCTAAGCATGCAACTTTATCTAGTGTAGAGATGATCATATATTTAAAATTTTGCAGAAACGTAAACTAATTTACTTATTACCTCGCGTAACTCGAAGGAAGGGACGAGATCCAACCGTAAGTGTCCCTCGGAAGCTCCGCCTCTATTCGCGTCCACGCCGAGTATCTTCGGGATGACTTCGCAAAGCCACGAGTTTCATGTTCTCGAGAACTACTAGATTCTCCGAGAACGCGACAAGAATGTAACGCCCGCCCTTATATCTACTCTCGGGGCGGGGTTACGTACAATCAATCGTAATATTTTAACATAAAATAAAAACATAAGTGCAAGGACTAAGTACTGAGCATTCTTGTTTAAAACTACCAAGTGATATTTACAAGTGCTAAGCATATTAGTCAGTGCATGCCAATCAGATATCATGCTTTAATGATTAGAACATGGTAGGTTCACAAGTAGTTCAACTCAACATATAAGAGTAATCCAAGTGTAATTTCTAATATTCAAAAGTACCAACTCTAATCACTAGCATTTATGATTGAAGAAAACATTATCATAGGCATAGTAATGTAGATATAAAAATCTTTCTTTCCTGAGCCACCACCCCACACATCTTCAGCCCTCCTACCTCTTCCTTTAGTTTAAGTGTCCCTTACCCTTATCTGTAGCATAAGACAACACATAAAATAGTAAGCACAAATGCTTAGTAATGATCCTGTCCTACTCGCAAAATCCACACGAAGAATACAACATGTACACATAAGGAATCATAAGCATGAGTTTATCATAGCATACTAAACATCCAAGTTTCTAAGCAAGCAGTATAAAGTATCTTAAGCATACCCTTCACATATAATAAATGTTTTCAAAACAATTCCATAAAGGTATTACTTAAAAATATTTCAACATCATATAGGGCCTAGTTGTGTACCACATTAAGCGCGTTCCCTAATGAATTGGGGTAGCGAGCCACCAATCTCATTAGAGCAGGACCCTTCCGTCCTACCGGAGCCATGACCTTAAGTTAACATGCACCCCGGATTTGTTTAACGACCCCCTTCCGAGTCGGGTACCACAACTTACAAAGTAAAATACTTATCATGTCTTTACATATATGCTAAGGAGTACTCCAAATATCACTCTCAAGGGACACACCACTCTTTAAGGGTGCTCATAATCCCATAGGGACACACCACACAACATAAGGGGTGCTCTTGATCCCATACTTAGTGGAGTATCCTTTCAAGCATTTTAACATACACATCACATGAAATCTCATAAGGGTGCCCCATGGGCTATAAGACATGCTCATACATACATCATGCTTCAACCACTTAAACATACTTTATATATGACAAGATTGGTCACATAGATCATACTCATATCATAGGAAGTGGTAGCATGCTTCATGGATTAAATTCATTCTTCCTAACCCTAAACTAGGGTTTGGCCGAAATTCATAAGGTAAGGATAGGTTAGGTTTTTGACTTCAAACATCCCATACAAGCATCACATATATATACATCGTGTATCATACTAAGCATAGCATATATCATGGGGTAATCAACCTTCACCACCCTAATATTCCTTGCCTTGGCCGAAAGTCATGCTTAGGGAAAAATTAAGTTTTCCAATCAACCATTCCATTTAAACATCACATGCATATACATATCATCATCCCAAACATAAGCATATCTCATAGGGTACATCCCATACAAGCATCACATATATATATATCATGTATCATACTAAGCATAGCATACATCATGGGGTAATCAACCTTCACTAGCCCTACATTTCATGCCTTGGCCGAAAGTTACCTACTAGGGCAAGTTAAGTTTTTCCAATCAAACATTCCATTTAACATCACATGCATATACATATCATCATCCCAAACATAAGCATATCTCATAGGGTAGTTTAACCTTCACAAACCCTAACCTATTCATGTTGGCCGAATGGTGTAGGGTAGGGGGATTAGGGTTTTTGAAATCAAACCTTCACACAAACATTTACACAAACACCTCACCTACATATCCTGCAACATTATTAAGCATGGATTACATCATAGGATAATCATGTACCCTAAACCCTAATTCTTCTAGGGTTGGCTGAAAGTGTAGGGTAGGGGAATTAGGGTTTTTGAAATCAAACATTCACACAAACATTTATACGAACACCTTGTCTACACCATCATGTAATATACTAACATAAAATTCATCATAGAGTAATTCAACCCTTGAATCCCTAATTTTCCATGCCTTGGCCGAAACTTGTAGGGGGTGCAAACCCTAATTTTTGTCATCACAACATGAAAGGAAACAACCTACATATATACCCTAAGTCCCAAGGGATCTCCTCTTTGTTGGGACCGGGTGCATGTCGACAAGGATACGAGTTCGTAAAATTCAAAATTTTTACGTGCAGCGGAAGAGTTTGCATAAAATAATTTCCTAAATTATTTTAACTTCGTATCTAGCATGCAACCTTATAGTGTGTTGACATAATCATAAAATAAAACTTTGCGGAAAAGTAAACTAATTTACCAAGTACCTCGTGTATCTCGAAGGAAGGGACGAGATCCAACCGTAGCGTCCCTTGGAAGCTTCGCCTCTACTCGCGTCCACGCCGAGTTCTCTTCGGGATGACTTCGCAAAGTCACGAGTTTTGTACCGACGAGAACTACTAGATTCTCGAAAGGCACAACTAAAAGAATAAGAGAAAATAATGGAAAACTAACCAACGAAGTAACGGAATCGAATTCCGGGAAGAGAGGAGTCGCTATCCGCTTCTTCTTCTTCGTGTTCGGGTTCTCTTTCTTCTTCAATGCTCACGGCAACTTCACCTTCTTGGATTTGGTTGGGCGCCGGCCCTAGAGGAGCTAGGGTGCGCCGGCCCTAAGGGAAGAAGAAGAGGAGGAGAGGAGAGATTAAGAGAGAGAGGGAGAGAGTAATTAATCTCTTGATTAATTGATTGGAATTAAGGGCTAGCCTTTGGTTCCTTTATATAGTAGCAACTCCTTTGCTAAGTCTCCCTCTAAACCGAATTAACGGAATTAGTTATAAGAAATTTATCTTATAAATTTTCTTATTGCTTATTCCGTTTAAGCCTAGTCTTATTATAAACAATTTATAATAAAATAAATTAGTTATCATAAGAGATTTATCCTATAAATTCTCTTATGAATTTTATTATAACTAACTTTATAATAAAACTAATTAATTATCATAAGAAATTTATCCTATAAATTCTTATGAATTATTCCGTTTAAACCAAGTCTTTATTATAAACTAATTTATAATAAAACTAACTTTTCTTCTCTTTAAATTATGGAATAAATTTTTATAAGAAATTTATAAACTTTCTTATTATGAAAAAATCAATTCATAATTGATTTTATAAAATTAAAATAAACCAATTCATGGATTATTTTAATCTTCCATAAAAGAATAAATTTCTATAAATTTATTTATATAAATTTCTTTATACAAATTTATTTATCCATAATTTATAAAATAAATCGCACTTGATTTATTTTATTAATTAAACCAAAATTAATTGGTTTTTCTCCTCTTTATTGGCCGGCCACCAAAGGGGGGTTTGGCACCCTCTTTGGCCGGCCAAACCAACCCGGACCGCC